>JANAVB010025592.1:2057192-2092192 GCA_029216955.1 Iris pallida
CCCACATATAGGAACCTCATCGTGGAGTCACCCCACTGTAGCATAGAGTTTCACTCCTTATAGTGCTGCTCTACCGTGCTTCCTGTAAAGCACACCAGGCATTCACTCTGCCTGAGAACTCATTAAGGTAATTAAGCCAACCTTCCCACAGGAATCGTTTTTCGCAGAAAACAACAGTAGACAACAGTGGTTATAGGTCCGTAACCTCTCCATGCCCAATAGAACATGTACCCACCATTCCTGATATTCTTCCAGTTAATGGTTCTCCCTTGAACCAAAAGCTAGATACCTAATAGATAAATCTTTGAACTAATAGCATAAAACTTTATGGTAGGAATACAATAACTAATATCAGAATGCCTTCAAGCCCATTTTACATGCTGAGTCATCGACCAGCTGGCGCCTGAGGCCCTTGGTGAACGGATCCGCCAGGTTTTCCTGACTCCGAACATCAATCACTGCAATTACACCTCTCTTAATAAGATCGTGTACTGCCTGTGCTTTAACCGCACAGTCCTCTTCTTTCCGTTGAAGAGGTCATTTGATGCCACCGCCGCAGTCACCTGGTTGTCGTAGTATATCGGTATTACCGGTATTTTGCGCCCAACCACTGGAGATCATACATGAGCTCCCGAAGCCATTCTGCTTCCTCGGCTGCGATGTCAAGTGCAAAGAACTCAGATTCCATGGATGACCGCGAGAGCATTGTCTGTTTCTTCGACTTCCATGATATAGCAGCACCATCCATTGTGAAAATATATCCACCTGTGGACCTCTCGCTCTACAAATCTGACTACCAGCTGGCATCACTGAAGCCTTCCACTACCTGCGGATCTCCGCTGTAGTACAGTGCATATGTCTGAGTCTTCTTGAGATATCTCATAACCCATTTTACAGCCTTCCAGTGTTCAACACCAGGGTTGCTAGTGAAACGACTCAGCATTCCTACGACGAAAGCTATGTCAGGCCTTGTGGCAGTAGTAGCATACATTAAACTTCCGATTACGCTTGCATACTCTAGCTGCCTGACGCTTTCTCCTGAATTAGGCTTCAGCTTCAGATCACACCTGTACGGCGTATCGATCCCTGAAAGATCCCGATACCCATAACGAGTGATCATCTTCTCAATATAATGAGACTGATAGCGCTAGTCCAGTGTCTGTCCGGATGATCTTGATCCCTAAGATCACATCAGCTTCCCCCAAGTCCTTCATACTGAACCTGTTCGAGATGAACCTCTTTGTCTCCGTGACACAGCTCATATCTGTACCTAGGATAAGCATGTCGTCCACATACAGACAAACGATCACACCTCTTCCATCAGCGAACTTCGTGTAAACATACTTGTCCGTCTCGCTGACCATGTAGCCATTTGATCTTATAACTTTGTCAATTTTCTCATGCCACATCTTGGGAGCCTGTTTAAGACCGTACAAAGATTTCACCAACTTGCAGACTTTGTCTTCAAGACCCTTGACGACAAATCCCTCTGGCTGTTGTATGTATATCTCTTCGGTCAGCTCGCCATTTAGGAAAGCCGTTTTCACATCCAACTGATGTATCACCATCTTATGTATTGCTGCAAGAGCAATCAACACTCTGATGGTGGTCATCCGGGCTACTGGAGCACACGTGTCAAAGTAGTCAATCCCCTGCTTCTGAGAAAACCCCTTGGCTACCAACCTAGCCTTGAACTTGTCAATAGTTTCGTCTGCTTTCATCTTCTTCTTGAAGATCCATTTGCATCCGATGGGTTTCGCTCCTTCAGGAAGATCAACCAACACCCAAGTGTTATTTGAGGTGATAGAATCAATTTTATTGTCAATCGTCTCCTTCCAGAAAACTGCGTCTCTGGTCTTCATCGCCTCATCATAATTAAGCGGATCTGCTTCCACATGATAGGTGACAAAGTCACTTCCGAAGTCCTTCGACCTCCTCATTCGCTTCGTTGACGGCTCAGCGAGATCTGATTCAACCGTTGTTTCAACAATAACATCTTCTTGGACCATATCTTCATTGAAGACCTGCGCATCCTCATTATTCTCCGGAACATCCGCAAGAACAATATTCTTGTGCCTTGCAAATTTATCTTCAAAATATTCTACGTCGCGAGATTCAATGATATGATTTGACTCAATATCAAGAAATCTCCGAGCATCACTCTTCTCGGCATACCCCAAGAAGATCGTCTTAGTAGTCCTTGTTCCAAGCTTCTGAATCTTCAGATCTGGAAGCTTGACATATGCCAGACACCTCCACACTCGAATGACATTCAAGTTAGGTCTGACCTTGAACCAGAGTTCATGAGGAGTAATGTCTGAAGTTGCATGAGGCACTCTATTTAGAATAAAAGTGGTCGTCAATGCAGCTTCTCCCCAGTAGCACTTAGGAAGACCAGCAGTCAACAACATTGAGTTAATCATTTCTGTTAACGTTCTGTTCTTCCTCTATGCTACTCCGTTTGATTGAGGAGAGTACGGAGCCGTAGTCTCATTGACAATTCCATGTTCTTTGCAGAACGATGCGAATTCATGAGACCTGTACTCCCCACCTCGATCACTTCTTATTTTTTTTGAGTTGTTGTCCAGTTTGCCGCTCAGCTTCGGCCCTGAACTACTTGAACTTCTCAAATGCTTCGTTTTTAGCCTTCAACAAGTAGACGAACGCATACTTAGAGAAGTCATCGATGAAGGTTATGAAATACTTCATCCCGGCCTTTGTAGAGAATTGTTTGAAGTCACAGATATCTGAGTGTACTAACTCCAGAAGATCTGTACTTCGATTAACCCGAGGAAAGGGTTTCCTTGTGATCTTAGTTTGAGCACAAACTTCACATTTCTCTACCTTACCCCCACACTTGGAGATAAGTCCTAGACAAAACATTCTGTTAATTCGTTTAGAATGAACATATCCTAGCCTATTATGCCACAACTCATAAGTATAAGCAGAATGAGTGATTGTATTAACAACATTGAACTGATTTACAAGCTGAATTTTGAACATTCCTTCGATATAAAAAGCTTTTTCGAAATATGTTCCCCTGATAGACATCACCATCTGGCCAGCATTGATATCCATCCTGAGGCCTGCTTCGCAGAGTAGGCCTCCTGAGATCAGGTTCTTGGCGATAGCAGGTACATGCTTCACGCCTTGAAGCGTCAGAGACTTGCTAGAAGTCAGCTTCAATACCACTGTCCCGATCCCAAGCACTTCAGCTTGTGCCTGATTCGCCACCATAACTACATCAGAAGTAGGGGTGTAGGTGGTGAACCACTCCTTGCTGGAGCAAACATGGCAGGTGGCTCCAGTGTCTACCCACCAGTCAGCATCAGTTCCTACCGCATCAACCCTGCGCAATCATAGCAACAACATCAGTGATCATAGTTACCTTACTAGGCTCTCCTTGCTCCGATTGCTTGGCTTTTGCTTTGCACTTATTCTTAAAGTGGCCCATCTTGCCACACTTGAAGCAAGCCAAGTGGGACTTTGGCTTCTTCTTTTTCATTGAAGTACCCTTGACTTTTAGATTGTCAAGGTCCTTATTCTTGCTTTGGGAAGCCGCATGCTTTCCCCTTGGTTCCCTTGAATGCACGAAATTGGCGTTAGCCAATTGCTTGGACAGTGCGTCCACCTTCAGTTGAGCCCGCATCTGGTCCTCAACATAGATTTTCTGCAGGAGATCTTCAAGGGTGATCTCCAGCTTCTTTCTATGCATGTTTGCATAGAACTTGCTCCACCCAGCGGGAAGCTTTGAGACAATCCCTCCAACAACAAACTTGTCGGGGAGGGGCATCGCCTCGTCTTCCAGCTTCTGTCGCAGTTTTAGGAACTCCTTCACCTGCGGCAGCATAGACTTTTCGTCCTCAAATAACCACTTGAGATATTTTTCAACCACAAAGATTTTACTGCGGTTCTTGTCTTCTTCGTAGAGTTTTTCTAGAGACTCCCATATGTCTCTAGCGATAGTCTTCTTAAAATATGATTCTACAAGGGAATCTTCCATAGCATTCAGGATAAGCAGCCTGCAAATACTATTTTCCCTTCTCCATTTTGCTTGAAGTTTAGTAGCCGCGGTAATTGCGGCAGCAGACCCAACATCTGGAACAGTAGGTTCTTCCTCCAGAAGCACGTGATCTACGTCTTTGAGTTGACGGGTGAGATAAACCTTCCTCTTCCAGACTTGGTAATGTTCTCCATCAAACTTTTCTAACTTACAAAAGTCAGAATTGAAGAGTGAAACATTAACGTTTTCCATCGTAGCAATAAAGCTTTGAGATTGTTATTGCCGGGGCATAATTTTTTGATGGAAAACTGAGAATTCGTAACAATTGTAAAAACAATCGTTATTACGTAACACTTCACAGAAGATACGTAACAGAAATTCCACTAATGCAACACTTCACAGAAGGTGCACAGATTTCTACCAACGCAAATACTTCACCGAAGGTGCGCTAATAAAATTCTGATAAACGAAGAAGGTGACAGGCGAAAGATGGAAAAACTCCTGCTGGGGTGAATGATCACCGTTGCTCAAAGCTTTATTCGTCCCACACGAATAGCTTCCAGGAACCAGCAAGTTCGTCGGAGAACTTGGAACACACTTGCTCTTCTGACTCCTCGGATGAACACGAACTCCCGAGCAAAACTCAACGCTGGTACAATCCCTCTCTTCTCTCGCACAGCTTCTAAACACTTGTAAACTTTCTGTCTACTACTTGTGTATTAGTTCCTCACTGTGAGAAAGAAGGAGGAGACCTTATATAGGCCCCTGTAACAACTGCCCGGTTAGCACAATGTTAGGGACGTGGTAATAACCACCCCAAACATGGAGCAACCGCTCAGAACATGCAAAGACACGTTCTGCCGCAAGTTGTGTCACTTGCGTAACCAGCGTGATTTACACTTTACGCACACAGCCCTAATACGCAACCTGCGCACACTACGTACACTACGCACACTGCGTACGCTGCGCACGCTGCGCACACTACGCACACTATAAGTGAAAAGTGCGCCAACATTACGCCACATTACGCCTCATGAGCCCTTGAGCCCGAGTCCGAGCCCGAGTTCGAGTCCGAGTCCGAGCGCTAAACCCCTATGGGGCTTAGCTTCCATGGAAATAAATTTTCCAAGAGCAAAAAGCTAGAAGCTTACCATGAAGCCTTATTCTTACCTCTTATTAAAATCACCCACATGGTTCCCACCTTTGGGTCACCACCCATGTGCACATCCCAACAATACATAGAAGCCTATATATGTTGAGATACCACATGATGCATTTCCGATGTGGGACTAAAACTTTACTAAGCATGTAGAGAACAAGTTCTCTACATGTCAAGAATACAAATGCCCCAACAGGAATCTATTACCACGTTTGTTTGGCTTATAAAAAATTTATTTCCGAAAATTATAAATACTCGGGTAAATAGTTTACCCACAAAACATGGGAATTATATCCCTTGAGAATAGGTGGGTATTTTTTTTTCTCCGGGCAAAAAAAAAAAAATTGTCTAAATTTTTTTTCTTCTTTTTTGATCAATTTTGATTAGTTTTGAACATTTTTTTCTTTTTTTTTTTTCGTTTTTATCGCTTTTTTGTCATTTTTTGTCATTTTTACCATTTTTTGTCATTTTTAAGTGATTTTTTGTCGTTTTTACTCATTTCTTCTTTTTTGTCACTTTTGATTATTTTTTGTCGTTTTAACCCAATTTTTGTACCTTTTTGTCGCTTTTTTGTCAATTTTTGTCGTTTTTAAGCGATTTTTATCGTTTTTGTAGCTTTTTTTGTTATTTTTACCGATTTTTAGTCATTTTTTGTCGTTTTTGTCGCTTTTTGGTCATTTTTGCTGATTTTATGGCGTTTTTTCTCTTTTGTCGCTTTTACCGTTTTTTGTCGTTTTTTAAACGATTTTTTTGTCATTTTAACCGATTTTTTTGTCCTTTTTTTGTCGTTTTTATCGATTATTTTTTGTTTTGGTCACTTTTTGGTTATTTTTTTGTCGTTTTAACCGATTTTTTTGTCATTTTTAACCGATTTTTTGTCATTTTAACCGACTTGTTTGTTATTTTTTGTCGTTTTTTGCCGCATTTTGATTTTTTTTTGTCGTTTTACCGATTTTATGTCGTTTTTGTCGTATTTTGGTTATTTTTGTCGCTTTTACCCTTTTTTGTTATTTTTTATCGTTTATACATTTTTTGTCGCTTTTTGGTCATTTTTGTCGTTTTAACCGATTTTTTGTTGTTTTTTATCGTTTTTGTCGTTTTTTGTTATTTTGTCGTTTTTATCAATTTTTTTCGTTTTTATCGATTTTTTGTCGTTTTTACCGGTTTTTTATATTTGTTCATTTTTTTCGTTATTATTATTTTTTATTTTTTTCCCGGAAATATTTATATTGTCATCAAACATGGGAATGTAATTTTTCAGAAAATTTAATTCCTTGAAATTTGATTTCCGGAAATATAGAATTCCCGGTTATATAGTATTCCGTATACCAAATGTCCCCTAAATTATATATCTGATGGTGTGAATATTAAAAAGAAACATTTAGTAGTCCAATAACATAGAATATTAGTTGGATGTCGAAGGAGAACAAGTACCCTTGGAACACATAACAATATAATTTTATTAATACAAAACTCGTTTGTATACAAGATGATATAATATCTCAAGATAACAGTCACAAAGGGAACTACTAGCAAACACTCGCAATACAAACTCACACAAGGCTCTCGCTCACTTACACTAGCTCCTAGCTTACTAGCTCATTGTTCTGCTTGCATGGTGTTCAGATTCTAAATGGAAGAGGTCACACCTATTTACAGGGAGGTGGAGGAATAAAAAAAATGTTTAGAAAATTTCATTGTATGCCATGAGCAAGAGGAGGATGCTGAAGAGATTCCTAGATGGATACAAATGTGAAGATTATTCTTGAAGGGAAAGGAGAGGAAGATAAAATTATAATAAAATTTACAAAATCCTTTACACCTATTTTCTAAAAAGAAACGTTCATAAATTCCAAAGCAGGGTTGAAAGGGCTTGCAAATGGGGATTTTTCCATTGTTGGTGTTTCATTTGCTTTCCTCTCTTTCAATCTCTCTAGTACTGACAAGAAAAATGTTTGACAAGTTACAAATTGTGTCCAATCTGAAATATCTCTATGAAATGAATCCTTATACAATTTAAGATTACGACGTTCAATGCTTAATCGTAACCATGGTTTAAAGTATTGACCGATACCGATCCGAACAGCCGATACCGATACGGTTTGGCATGTCCCGATACGATATCGACCAATACCCGATACTGACCGATACCGACATTGGGGATCTCTTTTCCGGTCAATTCGGCAAAGAAAATTAAACGAAAAAGACAAATCAGCAAAAGTTTAAAGCATAATAAGATTGTAGAAGCATGTAAAAGGAAAATAAAAATAAAAATCAATCTATTGTATGTAAACCAATCGGTAAGGGTGGCTATTATTTCATTTAATTTCAAAAAATACTAAGAAATAACACTGAAAATACTTAAAATTATGCCTAAATGTATAAAATATATGTTTTCAAATATAAATAATTTATTAATAATTATTTGTTTTCCGATACCAAAAAAAATCCGATACTTCGATCCGAAACTGCCGATATCGCTGATACCAATACTCATAGGAATAGTCTGATACCAATTCCTATTCCGATACCGATACTGTGAACCTTGATCGTAACAATTAATAAGATTGTAAAAGCATGTAAAAGAAAAAAAATTTAATCTATTGTATGTAAACCAATCGGTAAGGCTATTTTATTTAATTTCAAAACTACTAAGAAATAACACTGAAAATACTTAAAATTATGCCTAAATGTATAAAATATATGTTTTTAAATATAATAATTTATTAATAATTATTTGTTTTCCGATACAAAAAAAAATTCGATACTCCGATCCGAAACTGCCAATGTCGCCGATACCAATATATATCGATTCCTATTCCGATATCGATACTGTGAACCTTGATAGTAACAATTAATAAATAAAATTCAGAAATTGAATATGATATTGGGAGACAAAAAAAGATATAATTACCGCAGACGTTGATGGGGGCTTCCAATTCCAAGAGATACGGCTGGCCGAGGAAGATCTCTTTGGCGACGACACAGATGTGGCGGATCTCCCCCTCGCTGAGTTGGATCTTCTTGTTGCCGCTGGCCTTGCTCTTCTTTGCTTCCAACAGCCTCTCTTATCAATTCATCCATTGCGTCCATTAGCTTTCTTCTTCCTATCAATGCCAAAGAAGAAAGAAAGAGAGAGATTGCCCCTTCACGTAGGACTAATTATAGACAATGCAAAATTAATTATCAAAATATTGAAGCTAAATTTAGTATATATTGGGGATGATGTTTTCATGCCATGGGCCTTGCTGGGACCAAGTCTCACTCTTGATGGGTTTTTGCATTCAAGTCCCTTAAAACTACCTTGTGTTTACATAAATAGGGGTGAGCATTCGGTTAATTCGGTTCAAACCGAACCGAATAACCGAAAATCGAGTTGAACCGAAAACCGAATAAGCAAAATCGAAACCGAACCGAATTGGCCCATAACCGAATCAAACCGAACCGAATTAAATCGGTTCGGTTTTCGATTTATTCGATTTTTTGGTTTATTTGAGCTTTTTTTAAATATGTTTAGTAACTAAATATACCTAAATTTATTTAGTATATATATATATATATATATATATATATATATATATATATATATATATATATATATATATATATAAACTAAATTTTATATATAGGCATAATTATTACAATTTTAGAAAAATATATTTTATATATTTAGGCATAATTTTAAGTATTTTCTGTTTTTTTTTTAGAAAATTTGGAATTAAATGAAATAATAGTCACCCTTGTCGGCTGATTTACCTGCAAGAGATAAGGTTTCTTCGTTTACATGTTTTTACAACTTTACTATGCTTTTATACATTTTTGGTGGGTATTTTTTGTTCAATTTTGATTTGCTAAATTGACTGAAAAGGAGACCTCCGATGTCGATATTGGACAGTATCGATATCAGTATCGGTTGGGACATATCAAGTCATATCGGTACCGGCCGATACTGCAAACTTTGGTTTGGGGAGGTAAGGTACGTGATGGTGGACAACAGTGAGAGAGAAGTAAGAGAAGTAGAGGAGGATGTTCTTCCCCACAAGTTCCGAAATTTGAACATGATAACAATGTTGGAGGACAAGTCACTTTCCTTATGGGCTTTCTATACTAAATAAGTATATCTAAGGGAACTGCTAGAATATTATAATAAGTTGTATTCCTAATAACAAGCAAGTGCAAGTACCCTTTTGAAACTTTCATCTTCAAATAGTAACTTCAAGATGCTACCATGGTCTCAAGGGAAACCATTTTCAAAACTACAGGTATAAAGTTGGATTAAAAAGTGAGTTCAGGGAAAGAAAATGTAGATTCAAGGTGTTGGGAATCGGATACGCCTTCCTGCATTTCGCAACTGTGTCTGAGACATTTTTACAACAAAAATTTAGGTCAACCCACCTGAAATAACCAATCCACGTCTAATGGACACCAAGCAGACAAGTATATGGCGGTGACTACGTCACCTGGACAAATCTCAATCTCTATAACTCAGATAAAATTACAAGATTGACAAAAATTAATGTTGAACCCTTTGTCCTAATAAATTCAACCCCTCGCAATCTCCCTAACCGAAGTTGACGACCCCTCGATTAGATCTTTTCTTCCTTCTGTCTTGGATGACGAAGTTCTAAAAGCAAAATGCCGCATATATATAGGATGACAAAAACCTATTTTAGGTCATAATAGGATTTCTTAAATAGGAAGCCCTCAAATAAAAATCCTACTACACCTAAAATAGTCCATCAACATCCTATTTTAGAATTAATGGACATCCAAATAAAATTAAATCAAATATTTAATCAGATTTGGACTCCATAAATATGCTATTATCAAATTCAAACTAGACTCCAACACAAAGGTGGATATAGCATATGGAATTTGTTCATTGCTTGACATTCATTGTATCCATTAGAAAAGCGCTAGCATATTTATATAGCACTAGGAAGTTTGAGAAGAAGATTGGTAATATACTAATGATTTTTTCAGTGGCACTCCGTGTAAATATGCCGAAACTCCTGAACCTTACAATAAAACTTTCCAATACAGGAAAATATTTATGTTTTTGTCCTAAAGGTCAGGGTCACGGAAGACCATCAGGATCGACTGACAATAGGGATCAAAGGACAACCAAAATTAGTTTCAGGACATGACAACTCAACCCTCCGGACCGGTCCTATTAATTGGAACTCGTTTCTCAATCAACCCTCCGGGCCGGCCCAGGACACTTGATCACCTTAGCTCAGGTTGGAATTTTCGTTTAGGATGAACACTTAAGATTTAAGTCCTCCGAGTAAAACTCACGTTTCTTCAAAACTGTGTACGAAGGGTTAACAAGAGCGTCTAATTGTTCTCTACTGTCATCTAACAACACAATAAAGTGACCAAACATAATACAAGAATGAACCTCATCCTCGATAATGCCTTGTAATTGTATCCATAACTACACGAATCCAGATCTCGAACCATAAAAAATTTTCGACTTAAGAGAATATGTTGGTTAATATAAATATATAACCTTAATCCCTCACAAACACTCTAGAATTTTGGTATAGCGTCAGAGATTTTAAGTAATAGAAACAAGGCCGGCCCAGAGGGTTGGGTTGCCCTAGTCAGAGCTAGATTTGGTTACCTCTTATCATTTAACTCAAAAAGAAGACATCAGAAAAATTGATGGGGTTGACAGCGACGTTGAAGTCTCCTGTTCTGACGATATCGTGGAGCTCGAATTTCGGGTTCATCTCCTTGAGCTACTCGAGGTATTTCCAGTAGGAAGTCAAAATATAGGCATGGTGGCCTAACGGAGAGGAGTTTGGGTGGACCGCGGATGCTCTATTAGCGGAGAGGTGAGGACTTAGGGGTGGGGGTTGCCGTGACCAGGTGGGTTGTCCAAGCCCGATGACTTGTCCGGCTTACCCCAGGGCCGACCCTGAATAGAAATAGTAGTTGAGACTAACTCCTTTCTAAAGTAGGATAAGGGTTCTATTGATACTACATAAACTTTCATAGAGAGAGGTTGACCACATTTATTTTGAGGGTCCTCTTAGAAGAAAAAGAAACGAAAAAAGAAATACAAGTAGATAAAAATCTCATAATCAACATGGAGGTGGGTTAAAAACTTCAACCATCCCGATTACATTAATGGTCTTCTTATTTATAAGAAAATTAGTAATAATAAAGATAGAAGAAAATAATCTAAAATAACAATAATATAATCAAGAAATATCCTTCTTATCCATGATGATTGATATGGATGAGTTGGAAGTTTGAATTGATAAGCTTGAATCTTGAACTTGTAATTTGTTTGATCCTCTAACACTCTTCGGATATGGAGAGTAGGGGAGAGCAGATTTCGGTTTTTCCACCGAAATCGACCCGACCCGACCCGTTTAGAGTGTTCGGGTCGATTTTTTTTTCGAAACGGGTCGGGGATCGGTTTACGTAAAGGAAATTAGCGGGGATCGGTTCGGGTTACGGGTTGGGAATACGGTTCCCGACCCGAACCGAAAACCGATTTATTTTATTTTTAATTATTAAATTACTAAATTACCCCTCCCAAAAACCCTAAATATAAAAGTCATCAGCCGCTTCCTTTCTCTCTCCTGCCGCTTCATTTCTCTCCGCCGCTTCTTTCCTTCGAGAACCCTCTCTTCATTTCTCTCTCCTGAGCCACTCTCTCTCCTGCTCTCGTGGAGAAGAACCCTCTCGGCTCTCTGAGTCTCTCTCTCTCCTGCTCTCGTCGAGACTCTCGTCACTCTCCAGTCTCCACCGCTGCCACTCTCTCTCTACTGCTCAACCACCGCTGCCTCTCCCGACTCCTGTAGGGTCGATTTCATCTATATCTAACCTAGATCTGTAAAGATCGGACCTAGATCTGTGAAGATCGGACCTAGATCTGTAAAGATCCGACCTAGATCTTTCAGATCTAACCTAGATCTCTCAAAGGGGACCGGAAGTTACTCATCTGACCTAGATCTGGTAAGAAAGTAACAATTTTTACAGTAAATTATTTTTTTTACAGTAAATTTTTTACTTTCTCTCTCGTAATTAATTTTTTACAGTAAATTATTGATTAAATTAAATTTTTTCCTAATTTTTCCGTATTGTTCAGGTCCCTTGCTCACTTGCTGTCTTGCTGTGCTGTCTGAACTCACTGTAAGTTAATTTTTTCCTAACCAGTCTCTCGAAATATTGGTCCGAGTCTTTGATATGAAAAAGTTGCAGGGTTGCTTGCTATGTTTGCTGCCAAAATTATCAACAAGCGAGGTTTGATTACTTGGAAACAAGTGTCAATTATCAAATGTCTGTAATATTCTATTTCAACTCTGTGGGAATGTTATTCTGCCTGCTACGCTATATGCTGGATACTGATTACTCTGGTGGAAAAACCTAATTATGCTCTTTAGTTTACTCTGTTAATTTTGGAGTCAAAGAAGTATGTAATTCCATTTCCTATGCTGATTGCTCTACTAGCAGTGTCAACACTGTCAAGTGTCAATTGTCAAAGAGTCTTTACTGCTGCTACTAGCAGTATGTAATTCCATTTACTATGCTGATTGCTCTTGTGTTGTGTCACTTGTGTGCATGATATGCTCTCTAGTTTACTGCTTCTACTCTGTTTGTATTTGTAATATTCCATTTGTGCATGAACTGCAGCCATTTGTGCATGACAGGCTCTCTGTTTGCAGTGGCGTGGCATTCAATGCAGCTAGTGGCGAGGCAATTGTTGCAACCATTTGTGCATGAACTGCAGCCATTTGTGAATAGTTATTTATTGCCTTTCTTCAAAATTTTACTAACATATTAAACTAGAAAGTGGCAATGATGATTACGGCTTGAGAAAGTGTGTATTTGATACAACATGGCATCATACTATCAGTCAATGATGCATAAATAAGCCATCTGAGCCATATTATACTTTCTTTTCTTGTCTTCTATTTTTGGTGCTTGCAGGATGCAGCTCTCAGCTCTGTCAGTTGAAGAGGATTTTGAAGCATCCTTTTGGAACTGGAAATGGCTGGAGCCTGGAGCATCCCCCCTCTCAAGTCTCAACAGGAATCTGGAGCATCCCCCCCTCAGAATTTTGCATTGTTCATTTAGACATTAGTATTTACTAGAACTGTAGAAGTTCCTCATTGAAAGAGGCTTGTGTTTCAAACTATATTTACATTTCTGTTTTGAGTTGAGAATCTTGAGATGGATCTGAGAAAGTGGGCTATATAGAGATGTAGCTGCTGATAGCCTGATACTATCATTTCTTGTTGCCTTTTTTTTCTTCTTGTCTTGCTGTGCTGTCAGAAAAATTATAATGGTTATTCTTTTCATTATGAAAGCCTGAATGCCTGATAGTGGCTGATACTGCATTTTTGGGATGATGGACTTTGTTATTTTTACCTGAAAGCCTGGTAGCCTGTGTTTCAAACTATATTTACCTTTGTTATTTTTTGGAGAGACTGAATAATTTTAATGTTAAATTGTAATGGGTCGGCCCATTATATGAAAGCCCATGAACCGACTGAACCGAAAAAACCGAACCGATTTATTTCGATTTGGTTCAAGTTCGGTTTTCAATCATTCCGATTCGGTGCGGTCTTCAAATTTACCGGTTCGGTTCATGTTCGATTTTACTTTTAGCGGTTCGGTCTGAACCGAACCGAACCGATGCTGAGAGTCCTTTTAGTGCTGCAAGTTGTAAGAAATATCTTTTAGGTCAAGGGAATTAGTGGATTAGCACCTCCATCACTGTGTGCTTTTCTTTATCTAGGTTGCTTGGTAGCTTTTGTTGTAACACCTGTTATACCACGCATTATGTTATTATTATAAAGATACATTTTGCAAACAGGCTAATTAGCGTTTAGACCCTGAAATTTATACAAGCTTAAAGTTTTAAGTCATGACATGTCCAATTAGAAAGTTTAAACCTGGAGTATGGACAAGCCACCACAAAAACATGCGTGTTCGATCTTTGCTTAGTCTCGTAACAGGTTTCTTCTTGTGGTCCGTTTTTTTTGTAGTGAGTGGTCATAGGCCTTGTTAGCAATCACCCGAATAAAACTCGTATTATACGCGAATTTTTTTCGTAAATTTCATAACATATAATACTTGCGTATTTGAAAGATTGAAATTAATATACGAATTATAAGCATGTAGAGTTTTAAACGTGCTTCGTATGAATTATTAAAAATTTTGGAAAAAAAAATATTGTGGGAACCTGTTTAATTAACCAAATTTGACAACATGTTTAATCATGTGAAGTTTCTAACTTCAATATTTTTCTTTTGCAATGCCCGACGTGACGCACGGGACTTTGTACACGCTATGTTGTATGCCACTAGGGCCCACCGCCCCCCAATTTACACACACACCGACATACCTCTCCCGCAGTTATATCCTGAGACCATCCGCATAGCCAACGAGATTATATCTCTCCTCAATATTTCCATTTGACGAATCTTTGACCCATTTTTTTAACGTATTTTACTTGCACTGTGTCGATTTATACCCGTACTTTTGTCGTCCCGAATTTTTTCGATTTGCCGAATTGTTTACAAGGCTCATAGGCGGAACCATATTTTTTTCCCATATCAGTGAGTCCACACCTAGCCCACCCTAGCCTATTCCAACCCACCCCAGCTCGAATTTATGGTTCCGTTCTTGTGAGTGTCGTTGTGAGTGGTTGATGCTTCCTTTTGAACCGGTTGGTTCGAGTTTTAAAAGAAAGAAGAAAAAATTGTAGCAAATTCATACACTATTAATCATCTAAGAGAGTTATACACCCAAAAAAAAATCGGTGCCTTCGTCGTGTCGTGTCGCGTTGAAGACTCCAAACTACACCAGTACACAGCCAGAACGAGTGTCGTGTACGTTCCTCGTGTCCATTTAGTCTACATGAATAACATAAGATATCGCTCGCTCTCCCAATATTTCGACGATAGATTGCTCACCTGATCGCCGTTATTCCGCAGGAGGAAATCTCTCCCGTCGGCCGAGAGGATCGACTTCACGCCGTGGCGCTCACCGCCGTCGGCCCCGCCGTTCGCCACCGTCAGCAAGACTTTCGCCATTTTTTTTTTCTTTCTATTTTTTGCTCGCTGGTGATGAAACAAAGACGGAGAGAACGTAAAGGAGAGCGATTCTTATAGACGACCAGTAGTCGTCGCCAAGTCTCCGTTTGTTTTTCCATTTTTGTGCATTGCACGTAAAATTATTATTTTTATTTCTAATCTTACCAAAAAATAATTTAAATTAATATATATATATATATATATATATATATATATATATATATATATATATATATATATATATATATATATATATATATATATATATATATATATATAATTAATATATATATATATATATATATATATATATATATATATATATATATATATATATATATATATATATATATATATATATAAATTAAGATTTGTAAAAATTAATTAAATTTTAATTATAATTTTTTATAGATATATGTGGATAGGAAAAGAGGGTATTCGGTTATACGAAAGAAAATGAGAGAAAGTTTAAAATTATAATCTTACGCAATTTTTTGTAGATAAAAAATGAGGTAGGCGATTATGGAAAAGAAGAAAAAAAATGTTTAATATTATATTATTCAATAATTTTTTAAAATTAAATGGTTGATGATATACATACGGCTTACACGGCTTAATTTGGAACCTTTTTTTTTAAATGAAATGGTTGATGACTTATATTTTATGTAAAATGTCATGGGTTGAAGGTATAGTGGCTTAATTTTTTAGAAGGAGGTATCATTTTAATTTTTGTCATGGACATTCGAAAACTCTGGAACGATCCTGCCAGTATATATGTCTATTTGTACAGGTACAAAATGATACGTTTATGAGACTGGACATGCGTCTCAATTGGTTTGAAAAAGGAAAATAAAAGGAAATACATTTTTTTTCTCTTTTATTTTTATAGAAATAATATTCACATTCATTTCGTTGTCCCTGTTTGGAAATGTCCCAAAAAATTGGGAGAAAAATGAATACTTATTTCCTCCCAATTTGTGACCACATGCTACGTGACAGCCTCCAATTGATGTTTGGATTTTAAAAGATGGGGCTGATGATAACATGGTGGGAGGATAATAGTTGACTGTCACGTGGATCTACGGTCACATCCGCGGTCATAAATCGCGGACAAATTAACATTTTTCCAAGAAAATAACAAACACTTCAAAGGTTATCTACATTTTTGCATTATATTTTTGTGAAGGACTTTGTGTTGTATTCTAATTACATAAAAAGAACAAAACCTCAACAAACTTTGTATTGCATTCAAACAGACTAACCAATACACCTCAAACTTGCAACACCGTCGCCGTCGTCGTCTCCGTCTCCGTCTCCGTCTCCGTCGTCATCGTTGTAGCCGTCGATGGGCTCCCTTCTCGCACGAACACCGTGTGCGATGTCCCCGACGCATCCGTAGTGCCGCTGCCGCTGCCGCCGCCACTTTCGATCGCCTTCCTCGCACCCTCCACCGCCTCCTCTATTTGCCGGCAGGCCTCCTTCATGCTCGGACGCCGCTCGAGGTCCGGCTCCACGCACGCCGCGCCGACCCTGATCAGCCGCTCCATGTCCGGCAGCGCCGGCCCGCTGCCATCGTCGATGATCGCGGGGTCGAGCAGCTCTCGAACCCTGTTCTCGCCGATGGCGGAGTTCGCCCACTCGACGACGTCGGTCCCCCCCTTGTTGTTGTTGAGGTACTGGGAGGGGAACCTGCCGGTGAGGACCTCGAGGACGACGATGCCGAGGCAGTAGACGTCCGACTTGGGGCAGACGTGGCGGCTGGCGACGGACTCGGGGGACTTGTAGGCGAACATGGACTGGGACGCCTGGGAGGGGTTGACGAGGGGGACGTACCCGTAGTCGACGAGGAGGGGCTCGAAGTCGGAGGAGAGGAGGACGTTGCCGGACTTGAGGTTCCCGTGGGGGATGTCGACAGAGGTGAGCTCCGCGTGGAGGTAGACCATCCCGCGGGCGATGCCCACCAGGATCGTCATTCGCGTTGGCCAGTCGAGAGCCTTGTGCTCCGGCCCTCGATTCCCTGCAAGCAGTGCCGAACTTTAGATTTTGAGAACCAAGACGAACTCTAATGATGGTACACTCAAAGCTGAATGACTATACAATAGTGCTATCAACATAAAATTTAGAAAATAAAATAATAAACTAAATAGAATATCCAGAATAATATACGTTGAAATACTAATAATTGAAAATGTTCCAACAACAACAACAAAAAAATGTTCCAAACAAATAATCATAATCTTGTGCTATATGGATTTACTAGTTTATTAATAATCATAAGTAAGTCGTGCAATTTTAGTTGACTGCTATGGACCTCAGGCACATACGTCAAACTCCAAGAATGTAATGAATTCATAGCTAGAATACGTGTCGTGTCGTGTCGTGTCGTGTCCGTGTCCTTACATTGTCACTCACCATGAAGAACGTAGAGCAAGCTCCCCTTGGGAATGTACTCGTAGATCAACAGCTTCTCCTCCTTCCTGTAGTGATACGCCAGGGGGGGCAGCACGTTCTTGTGCTTGAGCCTCCCCAGCCTCCTCAGCTCCATGTCGAACGTCTCCTTCCCCACCCTGTTCATGTCCTTCATCCGCTTCACCGCCACCTCGAGCCCGTTCCCCATCACCGCCTTGTAGGCGGACCCCATCCCCCCGTTCCCCAGCACCTCCGCCGCCGCCTTCATCAGGTCCGCGAGCGCGAACGCGCCCTTCTCCTCGTTCACCACCACCAGGTCCCCGGGCTTCTCCCCCTTCCCGCCCCCGCCTCCCCCTCTCCCCGACCGCGCGCTCGACCGCTGCGTCGACCCCCCGGTGGACCCCGCCTTCGCCGACGCCTCCTTCCTCCCCCCAGCCGAGCCCGCCTTCGCCGACGCCGACGCCTCCTTCCTCGCCTCCCCGACCCCCCTGACCAGCCCGCTGTCCATGCCGAGGGTCTGGTACTCGCCCCGCTGCTGCCTCCGTTTGGCCGACACGACCGCGAACACCAACGTGGCGATCAGGAGCACCGAGACCACGACCGTGACGGCGTTCCCGTGACCGGAGGCCTCCGCGGGAGGAGGAGGAGGGGGAGCCATCGCTGCGGCGGCGGCGGCTGCCGCAGCCGCAGAGGCCTGCAGGGCGCGGACGTCGCAGGGCTTGTTGGCGAGCGGCAGGCCGCAGAGGCCGGGGTTCCCGGAGAAGGACCTGGCGTCGAACTTCGCCCCGAGGCCGACGGGGATCGCGCCCGTGAGCGCGTTCTTGGAGAGGTCGAGGGAGAAGAGGGCGGGGAGCTTCAGCTGCGGTATCGGCCCGGAGAAGCGGTTCCCTTCGAGGTGGAGCTCCATGAGCGTCGAGACGGAGGAGAGGGAGGCCGGGATGGGGCCGGTGAACCTGTTGTTGGCGAGGTAGAGCTTCTTGAGGTGGGTCAGGGTGGCGAAGAAGTCGGCGGGGATGTCGCCGGAGAACCTGTTGTCAAGGACGGAACCAGAAATTCAAGTTAGAATGGACTACAGTTGATTAGAGTGGATTAAATATAGATTTACTCATAAAAAAAAATTCAAATATATATATATATATATATATTTTTCAAATATATATATATATATATATATATATATATATATATATATATATATATATATATATATATATATATATATATATATTTTTTTTTTTTTTTATATATATATATAAATGGGCTGGAGTCCACCCCAGCCCACAGAGTGGGTACGCCCTTGCCTGTTGCGGTGGAGGTAGAGGGCCTTGAGGGCCGGGAGGCGGCCGAGAGGGGGGATGGGGCCGGAGAAGGAGTTGTTGAAGAAGGAGAGGGAGCGGAGGGAGGGGAGGTTCGCGAGGGCGTCGACGTCGATGGAGCCGGAGAGGGAGAGGGACTCGAGGCGGAGGGAGACGACGGCGCCGTCGGGGGAGCAGGAGACGCCGGCCCACGGGGCGGTCTTGTCGCATGGGCTGGTGGAGGGGGACCAGGAGGAGAGGAGGGAGGAGGGGTCGGAAAGGGACTTCTTGAGGAGGAGGAGATCGGCGGCCGCGTCAGAGGAGGCGGACACGAACGCGGACGAGAGGAGGAAGGGGAGGAGGAGGAGAGGGGCGGCCATGGCCGCGAGGAGTGGCGGCTGGGTTTTGGTTTGGGGAGGGGGGGTGTTTGGTTTTGGTTGGGGTTGGGGGAGGGCGTGGAGAGAGAGAGAAAGGATGGTGAGGAGAGGAAGGAGGAGGGAAGAAGAATAGGAGAGAGAGAGAGGGGGGATGGATTGGAAGCTAGAATTGGTTTGATACGTTGACAAAGTCAAACTTTAGAGGGCGGGAAACAGTTGGTTTTCTATGCTTAGCCTTCGTTGACTCCTTGGTCAATTATTAAATACTCACTGGTGATATATGTATCACATTTTGTGCAAGGAGCTTTTCTATGCCTCAACTAAGTGTGGAAAATGGTGGGGTCGGGTGGAGACCAAGTAACACGAGGGGTGACCAGAGGAGAGGTAGTTTCGGTGGAACTCATGTATAAGGAATGGGAGAGAGAGATTGTAAAATAGTTATAAAAATTTGGTTGTAAACTTAACATTATTGTTCGTGCAAGAGCTTTGCTATGCTTACAACGAAATGTTTATAATCCTCTTACAACCGCCACATATCGGACTTCGATTGGAGAGAGGAGAAATGGTGGGGTCAGATGGAGCCATGTAGCAGGGAGTGAGAGGGGAGGTGGGATCCATGTGTAACGGTTTAGTTGTAGACTTTGCATTTTCCTTTGTACAATGCAGTTTGCATAAAGTTTCATCCTGCTTGGACATCTTTAATATATATACACTAATATATGCACGTGCTTCATATTGTTTGAAAAAAATCAAATAATAGTTCCAGTTGTCTACATTGTGTCTTGGATTTTTGTGCTTATTAACTATCATTCATTTATGAAGCTCAGTTTTTTAGTTTTTCTCTTTTGCCTCATATAATATATACATGTATGCAGCATACTTTTAATACATATTTTATATATATATATATATATATATATATATATATATATATATATATATATAATAGTAAAATAGTGGCTTTTCCGCCTAAAATGTGACAGCATAATAGTTAATGCATCATGCACGGTAAATCAATACACACAATCCTGCATTTGATATTTAATGGAAGTAAAGTATTGTATAATGTCATTAATTTATATGACATTAATTGTTTTGTTGGGTTCCAAAAGTGAAAAATATAGCAGCCGGCCAATTATTTTTGGAATGCCATATAGATCCGGCCAATTTTTCTCAGTTACTTTTGAAAGATATTGAACCGGACAATTAATATTTTTCTGTGCAAAGTGAAAAATATAGCACTCTTTTGGTTCCCAATTAATTGCCTCCAACTATTTTTTGAATTTCCAATTCAAATAGCAGGCTGTTGGGTTTCCAATTAAAATATAGCAGCTTGGATTTAATGAGGTAGTGCCTCCCGCCATTAGATAATTCATTTTAGAATCTGGAAAAATATTTGTATTCTGCCAAATTTTAGTTCTGAAGATCTGCATCAAAATAATTCATACAAAAATTGATCAATAAATTTTGAGGGAATTTTTTTCTTTCATGAACCGACTTACATGGCAATCGAGCGGAGTCTGACAAAACAAGAGCACAAGAGCAAAAATCCTAAATATTTGATATATAAAAGGTTTGTATTTGGGCTTCGATATTCTCATCCCTTATCACACGCGACTCTACCCATAAGCAGTCAACCGAGTAGAGTTTTTTACCTGAACCCGAATTTGAATAGACCCAACCCAAAATAAATGATCAATTCACGTAAATATTACCATGCGTAATTTGAGTATGATTTAAAACAATTAAAAAAAAATTTACTTCCTATTAGAAAATACTAAAATACAAGAAAATTTTACTGTAGATGAGGACTCTAACAATGAATTGAAAAAAAAAATTATCAAAAGAATGTCTTATGTTTCAAGATTCGTAACAACACTAACAAAAATTGTTAAGGAAGAGGTTGGCCATCCTATAGCTCTGGTGTATATTGAGATGTTGGTCGTTCAGCATCGACCGGGTCTACGGTGGCTCCAAAATCTGATGGTATGCTTGGCTCTCATGGACTCTCTAGGATATCTCATTGGCAGGGGAAGCCACCATGGATAATATTGTTATTAAGATAGTGTGTGTCCCCATGGGTGCAAAAAATATACAATTTTTTTTAGAAAGTTTGCAACAAAATAAGATAGATAAAACTGTTATTTATATGAAATTGCAGAATCATGAACTTAGGTTTTGAAATTATTTATTCATGATATGGTTAAAAAAATATATTCTATTTTGTTAAAGAAAATTACAAATCCAATAGTTGAAAGTATAATTTCTTAGAATTATTTGATGATTAAAATTATATTTTGATTAAAATTATATTTTAGTTTTTTAAAATTAGATTCGGATAGAGATCAACGTACGCTTCCTTCAAGCAAAATTAATTTTCAGCATATATTTGGTGACAATTGCTTGAACATTTATTCATCATCTAGGTCTCCTTTAACTGACATCACGAACGGTATGATATGATTTTCTCTCCATGTTTAATGAGTAAAATTGTCCAGGCCAAAGCCGGCTGGGTGGCACTTTATATATATATATATATATATATATATATATATATATATATATATATATATATATATATATATATATATATATATATATATATAGCATGTGGATCAAGTGGATCTGTTCATTTAATTGGTTAAATGAAGAAAAATTCATTTGACTACTCGACGAAGAGATTTACAATAGTGCAGGCAGATTCTTCGAGAGTAATTGATTTGACTGATGGTGAGGATCCTTCAAGTACATTATTTATCTCATTTTTTTCTTCAAGTCTGAATAAATTTATATAGGTATAGATTTTAGTTAATAATTTCAAACCATATCAATCAAGTGAAAAAGATTTGTATTTTTTTAGATCTTAAGTTAGATTCATGATAAAATTTGCGTTAGAAGATAAAATTTTACTTTCCCAGAAAATTGATAAATATCTTTCTTAAACAATGTACACCTATATGAATAAAGAAATAATTGTGAAAATCATATAGAGTGTAATTAGGTGATTATATTGATTTCTATGATTGAGTGCTTAAAATTTTATTTGTTTAATTATTGAAATAAATTCAAAAAATTATTTATAATTATTATATTGCGATTATTTTTCTTTCTTTTTTTTTTGCAGAAAATTTAAATTCATATGGAGAGGAATGTACACCTTCTAGAAGTAAAATTAATTCTCACCAGGTCGATCTTATCTGTAGGAGAGAAGAACTTCTCCTTGAAGAGAAGCTTGAACTCGGCCCAAGTATGGCCCTCCCCAGCAAGGGCTGGCTTATTTCTGAACCAGGTGCGAGCAATGTCTAACAACTGCAAACCCACCGCCTCGACCTTCAGGTCGTCTGCGAGGCGGGAGGCCCTCATCTGTCGCTCGATGTCCTTGTAATGCCCGTATTTTGGAATACGTATTTTAAATAGGCTTATATGTATTTCGGACCTGTATTTTATTTTTTCAGATTCTGGCCTGTAATTGTGTTTTGTGCGGATTTTAGTTTTCTCGTAAAACAGATTTTGGACATGGCATGGTGTTTTTTGTGGAGAAGGATTTGGTTTGTTTGATTTTCAACCCAATAGAACACCTTAACCTATACTCCACCCTCATTCCACCACTACCCACCCTCATTAAAATCCCCATCAACCATTCTCTCTCCTCATTACTTCCCTCATTAAATTTCTAACTCCTTCTTCTTCTTCCTTCTTCCACACAACACCAACCTCCATAGGCAAGTGCACCTTGCCACCACATAAGGAGCCAATTTTATTTGTCCATTAGCTAGATTAGGCCATGGTGTACAACATTAGGACTTGGCATTTTATGATTTGGAGCTTCTATTTTTCTAGATCTAAGTTTTTACCATTTTTGGATTTTCTTGGTTTTGATCATTAAACTTAGATTTTTCCTTGTTTTGAGGCTTCCATGTGGAAGAGAATTCAATTTTACACAATTTAGAACTTTGAAAATCCAAATTTGGTTTTGTTTTGGTCAAGTTATGAAGATTTGAAATTTAGGGTTCTTGGAGTCTTTCTCTCGGCCTGGTGGAGAAGATGACTCTCGGCCAGCGCTCTTTAGCGCAAGGCCGGACTGCGCAACTCATCGGCCAGCGCAACTCATCGGCCAGCGCTTTGCGCTGGGCTGACTTGCGCTGGCACTTCTTAGCTCCAGCGCCTTCCTCCCATTGGCGCACTTGACTGCTGCGCCGCTCGCTCCCGGTGCGGCTCGGCTTCAGCGCAACCCATCTTCAGCGCAAGCCAACTTCAGCGCAACCCGCTTCAGCGCAACCCATCTTCAGCGCAAGCCAGCTTCAGCGCAACCCGCTTCAGCGCAACCCATCTTCAGCGCAACCCAACTTCAGCGCAACCCAACCCCTGCGCAGTCCATTTCCCCCAGCGCAATCTGATCCCCTGCGCAGCCTGTTATCCATGGTGATTTGGTTTTATTTTCTTGGACTTGGCTTTTCTTTTGTGGATTGGAGTTTTGAGATCTTATTCCACACAACACGACTGTCTCGACCCAACACGACCTGGCTCAGTTTTTGGTGTTTTGCTTATGGCTAGTACGGTTTTCATGAATTTTGTGATTTATGATTCTAGTATTTCTGATCTTCTTGATAGTGGCCCATGGAGGCGCACTCCTGACTTATAACTTGTAACTTGACTTGACTTGATGCTGTTGCGATGGCTAACTTGACTCGTATAATCAACTCCGACGCCGTGGGTGTTCATTCTTGCTGCCTTGTGCAATCCACTTGTCTTGTCTCGCATCATGTTTAGGACGTGACTCCCTGGTTACCACGGTCAGAGATTCACACTGAATATGGGTTAGGCTAATGACTAGATCAAACTATAGCTCATGGAGAATTTCAAGTCACATGTGATCTCGTTATCTGAGCTCTTTTAACGGACTTGTAGCCTGCCGACGAGTAGGGCACATTTCCAGCACACTGTCATGTGTTGCACCCTCTAAGTCACCTAAGGGTATATCGTCTCCTGGACGATGTACCCAACCATACTCTCAACCCGCGGAAGGATAACTGGATAGTCTGCAGGGCTTGGGACTGGAAATTTCTCATTTGCATCTTGTTAGTAATTAGGCTTGTGATAACCCTAGTTAGTTAAGTAGTAAGCCGTAGTATTTGCTTGGCCGCTTGTGAATGGATGGTGTCCAGCCTGGTCTAAGTCTCGTCTAGTCCCAGCACCTGGTACTCCGGTACATGATTTTTTTACTTATCTTTAACAATAAATGGGTAGAGACAAGGCACTATTCAGGCGAATGGTTACAACCCCGGTCCTTGTTTTATTTACGGGTTGTAACCTGGCTCCCGGAACGGTTCCACGTTCCTAGTCGTTCATTGTCCTGCTGTGCTCTTTATTACTTGTACTTTTTTTTTCTATTTTCTTATGTTCTGATATGCTGGCTTTTGTTCTTATTTCGTGGCCTCCTTTGTGGCACTTGCTCTTTCTGGGGTTTGACCCAGCTGGTTTTGTGTGGCCAGATTTCGGAGCAGCACCCGAGGATCTACCGAAGTTCCAGCCCAATGGTGGCGACTAGAAGGAACCCGGGCTACGAGTGGGTTTTCCATTTTGTTTCACCCACTACATTGTAAATTTATTCTTTTGAGGCGTTTAGCCGACGAGCACCTGTTAGCTCGATGCATCTTTACTTACTATCTGCCTACGAGCTGTAACATGATTAACAAATCCTAGGGTTGATCATGTATGACTTAACTCTTGCTAGTCCTCGTATTTTGTATGATGTCACGCCCCAGAACCAGAATACTGGAGAGCGGAGGAGTGACTCTGCCAGCTACGTATTACGGGTAGAAGAATACCGTATAATACGATCAATGCTGTCTAACCAGACGAGGGGGTGCATACTACGTAAAAGTCTTACTATGGTCATTATACATCTATTGTCTCAATCATTCAAACAAGAAACAGAAATATAGAACATGTAAGGTAAAGCAGTAAGGCGTCCCAAACGCTCAGTCAAAATGTTCTTGAGATCTGGCTTTACAAAATACAGCCAGATGATGTAGTAAGTATACACAATTGTTATCAGCTGCAGTCTGACTTAATTACAATTATGCAAAAGTAAGTACAAGACAATCCGACTAACATGTCGGTGCCAAACGGCAAGGTATAAAGTAGATAACAAAACGAGTGGTGAAGTTAAGGAACCCACTCGAGGCCTCCTGCGATCATCCCTCTAATGTTGACCATCTTGGAGGTAGAAGTAAGCTGGATCCTCGGGGACTGGCTCTAAATCTGGCCATGCAAAACCAGAGAGGTTAGACCTCTAATAGCAAGTACCACAAGGAAGCACGACATGAGAACTAAAACCAGTAATGTGAAATATGATAAATAGATCTCTGCTGGCTACTAGGATTCACATAACATCACGACACTTCGAACCAACCTCCCAACCAAACAAGGACAGAAGTTGGCCCGTCATGTCCTGACATTCTGATCATCCCAGTTAAGTAACAGAGTAGGTACAGTGCACAAACAAATCATCTTGAACGGTCAATCAAATCCTACGGCTTGCTATTTTGAGTTCCAAGTTATCCTGGAATAATGCAATTTGGGATTCCTCGGTTCTTACTATGTGCAAGCAAGGCTAGTCTATCCAGTCGATCAATTGGCCCATGCATGAATTAGACGAGTCCTAGCAGGATGCCCATCAATATACAATATACAATAATAATAAAAGTAGATACTGTTCCCTGCCCGTGTGGCAGATTTACAGTATCTGTGGGAACCAGCCGGCCCGTCGGGTACTACTCGTCCCAAGGGGGCTGCCATGTAAGAATTCGGGAATCCATTCTCTCCATGCAATTATTATTTATTTAACTTAATAGTCTCTACGTTGAGTGAAATCCCATGCCGTGGATCATGGTCATTCAAATGAGTACTTTCGTACGGGGTACGATATGCACAACTCTACAACGATACCAGTGCGGTTAGGTTGCAGGTCTTACATAGCGTAATGTAACAATCAAATCTATCCACGGTAATCATGCCTTGACCATAAAGTACACATGCTTCTTTTGTAGAAAAATAACTAAATAAATAAATAAATAAGTAGATTGAAGCCTGCATGTGCATGTATGTCAATATTCGGGATCAGCCAGTCGAGTACAATAGTTTATAACATGAACGTGTCTCATTCATTTCATTCAATAAGACGACTAGCCAGTCTCTTAGTTCCAATTAGGAACGCATGATCAATTTAGTCAAGATCACAATCATTATCAATGGTGGCAAGGCATGAAAGTCAACTAGCATTCAGTGGGGTCGAGTCTACAACTCTCAGGGTCAAGTTCCAGTCTTACTGGGTACCCGTGAATCAATCAAGACACGGGGCACATTCCATATAACAATCAATATAACAATATTAACATATCATGATTTATCGGGTTCATGCCAAAAGGCGTAAGGATATAAAATGGGCGTAAAATATCTAATAAAATATCAATATACAGGGCTATAAAAGATCCAGGGTAAGCAGGCTACTCTCATGTCAGCCTACGCTCATGCCAGCGTACGCTCAGGTCAAGCTACGCTCAAGCCAGCGTACGCCCAGGTCAAGCTACGCTCAAGCCAAGCTAGCGTATGGAAGTCATACGCTTCCAAAAGGCAGCGTATGAACTCCATACGACTCCTTACTATCCAAGTCAGCGTATGCAAGTCATACGCTCCCAAAAGGTAGCGTATGAACTCCATACGACTCCTGACCATCCAAGTCAGCGTATGCAAGTCATACGCTCCCAAAAGGTAGCGTATGAACTCCATACGACTCCTGACCATCCAAGTCAGCGTATGCAAGTCATACGCTCCCAAAAGGTAGCGTATGAACTCCATACGACTCCTGACCATCCAAGTCAGCGTATGCAAGTCATATGCTCCCAAAAGGCAGCGTATGGACTTCATACGACTCCTGACCATTCAAGTCAGCGTATGCAAGTCATACGCTCCCAAAAGGCAGCGTATGGACTTCATACGACTCCTGACCATTCAAGTCAGCGTATGCAAGTCATACGCTCCCAAAAGGCAGCGTATGGACTTTATACAACATACGCTTCCAAAAGGTAGCGTATGCAAGACACACGCTTCCTAAAAAGGCAGCGTATGGACTCCATACTGCGCTGCGCTAAAGAGCGCGCACAGCTCAGTGACGCAAGCTAAAAAGCTAACGTACACTGCTCACTGTCTTCTCCAAACAGCAAGAACTCCATGGTTGCACCCCAAAGCTTCAAAAGTCTATAACTTGGTCAAAATAAGTCCGAATCCAACTTTCCAAAGGTCATAATTGGGTAGGATGAACTGTTCTACGACATGGAACCATCAAATCTTGAGAACAAAGGAGTTTGCTAGATCAAAACCCATAGACAACCGAAAATACAATAACTTAGATCTACAAGAAATGAACCAATGAAATCAAAAATACTAAGCACTAAACTCTCTTAGAATCATGAGAGGAAGAATATTGAACCATAAAATATGGTCCTCATGTAGAGCAAGATGTACTTGCCTAGTTGGTAGGTGGAGAGAGTAATGAAAGGAAGAAGAAGAAGTAACGGTGAAGAAGGAGTGAATGAGGAGAGAGAAGGGAGAGGGTAGCTTTAAGTAGCAAAGGGGTGGTAGGTGGGAGTTGGGCCGGGTTCTTAATGGGTCGGGTTTAAGGGGCTCATCCAACCGAAAATAAAACTAAAGCAGAGAAGTAAATTGCAGGAAATAAAATACAGAAATAAATTACGGAAAATTAATTGCAGGAAATAAATTAACATAAGAATTAAAGAGCAGATAATTAATTAACAGAAACTTAATTAACATGAATTAAAGGAATTTAAATACAGGGTAATACATGATAAATACTAAAATAAATACACATGAGTTGTACATGAATAAGACTACGCATTCTGGGAACGGGGAGTGACATCTCTACCCACCTTAGAAAAATTTCGTCCTTGGAATTTGAAATCCAAGCAGGATAGAAACATCGGGGCTAAACTAATCTAAGTACAAGCAATTCAATCAAGCAATCATTTTACAATGTCTATAGCAAGTAACATATCCATATTTAACAATCTACGTTATCTAGCAATTCTACCCATAAGGGGTTAAGCATGAGGAATCAAGACAATCAAGGTACACAGAAAAAGATATACCTTGTGAGTCAAACAGATGTGGATACCGTGATCGGATATCATCCTCACGTTCCTACGTTGACTCTCCCAAAGAGTGATGACCCCAAGCAACCCGGACAAGGTTAATTGTTCGGTTCTTGAGTACCTTCTCTCTTCGGTCCAAGATGGACACAGGCTGCTCCTCGTAAGACAGGTTGGTACCAACAACCAGCTCAGAATGATCGAGGATATGGCTTGGGTCCGATACATACCTCCGTAATTGAGATACATGAAACACGTTATGCACCTCTCATAACGAAGGTGGAAAGGACAAACGATAAGCAACATCGCCTATCCTATCAAGAATAACAAATGGGCCTACGTATCGCGGACTCAGCTTCCCGCGAACGCCAAATCTAATGACCCCACAGGTAGGTGAGATCCGCAAGAACACGTGGTCCCCAACAGAAAACTCTAGCGGCCTACGATGCTGGTCCGCCCAATGACGATGCCGATCCTGCGCAACACGAAGTCGCTCTCTAATTCCCTTAATCACTTCAACCGTCTGAACAATCATTTCTGGACCTAGCATCTTCCTTTCCCCGATATCATCCCATGCTAGTGGCGATCTACACTTCTTACCATATAGTGCTTCAAATGGCGCCATCTGGATACTGGCTTGATAACTGTTGTTGTATGAGAACTCAACTAAGTGCAGGTGGCTTTCCCAAGATCCTCCAAAATCCAGAGTGCAAGCTCGTAATATATCTTCTAAACTTTGGATTGTCCTTTCTGATTGCCCGTCCGTCTGCGGATGGTAAGCCGTACTAAATCTCAACTTGGTACCCAGACTATGATGCAAGCTCTTCCAGAAATGTGATATGAAACGGGTATCTCGATCTGACACAATACTGACAGGGACTCCATGCTGCCTGACTATCTGTTGCATATACAACTCTGCCAACTTTTCTGTAGATTGCCCTACTCAGAAAGGAAGAAAATGCGCCACCTTCGTAAGCCGATCTACTATCACCCAAATGGCATCCTTACCACTTGGCGATCTCGGTAAACCGGTCACAAAGTCCATCGTGATATGCTCCCACTTCCATTCCGGGATAGGAAGCGGTTGCAATAATCCAGCTGGCCTCTGCTGTTCTGCCTTTACTTGCTGACATATCAAGCAACGGAAAACAAACCTAGCTATCTCCCTCTTCATCCCATTCCACCAGAAGCTTGATATCTTGGTACATCTTGGTCCCTCCAGGATGTATAGAATACTGGAAACTGTGAGCTTCTGCCATAACTTCCTGTCTGATATCTCCACTAGGTACACATAGACGTGATCCAAATCTAAGTATACCATCTTCATGAATTCTCATCTCCTTCCTGAGTCCTGACTCACATTCTGTCCTAAGCTTCTGAATCCTTGGGTCTTGTGCCTGAGCTGCCTTGATCCTATCTACCAAGTCAAATTGGACTTGTAGACTAGCCAGAACTCCTACATCACTAGGAAGTATAACTTCTATGCCCATCTTCTGAAGGTCTTCTAAGATATGTCTCTGCGTTGTCAACATAAATGCGCCGTCTCTCCTGCTGAGAGCGTCTGCCACTACATTAGCCTTGCCTGGATGATACTGAAGCTCCACGTCATAATCCTTGATCAACTCCAACCATCTTCTCTGCCTCATGTTCAGCTCCTTCTGAGTAAAGATGTACTTCAGACTTTTGTGGTCTGTGTACATGTCTACTCGGTCACCATATAAGTAATGCCTCCATAGCTTCAAAGCAAACACTACTGCTGCTAACTCCAAATCATGAGTTGGGTAATTCTTCTCGTGGTCCCGAAGCTGCCTAGATGCATATGCTATCACCTTCCCGTGCTGCATGAGGACGCATCCAAGTCCTTTACCTGACGCATCATAATATACGGTAAAACCTCCAGGTCTAACTGGCAATGTAAGAATGGGCGCTGATATCAACTTCTGCTTCAGATTCTCAAATGATGCCTGGCATTCTGCCGACCAAACGAATGGCACATCCTTCCGTGTCAAGCGGGTCATGGGTGCTGAAAGTCTTGCAAAATCTGACACAAACCTTCTGTAATATCCTGCCAATCCCAAGAAACTCCGTACGTCAGCTACGGTCTTGGGTACTGGCCAACTCTCTACTGCTTCTACCTTCTTGGGATCCACTGCTACTCCAGCTCCTGATACGATATGACCCAAAAATGAAATGTGGTCCATCCAGAACTCACACTTGCTGAGCTTGGCATACAACTGGTTCTCTCTCAGAACCTGCAATACTTTCCTGAGGTGGTCTTCATGCTCCTCTTCACTAGCAGAGTACACAAGAATGTCGTCGAGAAATACTACGACAAACTGATCTAAATACGGCATAAAGATGCGGTTCATCAAATCCATGAAGATAGCTGGAGCATTGGTCAAACCAAACGGCATTACTAAAAACTCATAATGCCCATACTTCGACCTGAATGCTGTCTTGGGGATGTCTTCCTTCCGAACCTTCACCTGATGATACCCTGAACGAAGATCTATCTTGGAGAAAACTCTAGCCTTGCTCAACTGATCAAATAAGTCGTCGATCCTGGGTAATGGGTACTTGTTCTTTACTGTTGCCGCGTTAAGCTTCCTGTAATCGATGCATAATCTGGATGACCCATCCTTCTTCCCTACAAGTACCACTGGCGCTGCCCATGGTGATATGCTAGCTTGGATGAACTTCTTCTCCTTCAATTCCTCTATATGCTGATAAACCTTGGCCTGTTCCGAATCCGCCATTCTGTAAACTCGATCTGATATCGGTTTAGTTCCAGGTGCCAATTCTATACTGAACTCAATATCTCTAACTGGTGGCAGACCGGGAAGTTCTTCAGGAAATACGTCTAGAAATTCTTCAACTACCTTCGAAACTGGAACTTCTTCCATTGCTGTTACTACTCCATGCTCTTGCTGAATTGCCTCTGATCTGACTAGGGTGAACCTCTTCATGCCTGGAATATCAAAAGATACACTCCCACAAGTCTGAAATCAGACCTGCATGGGCCACCACTAAAACCTTGTTACGTCCCAGAACCAGAATACTGGAGAGCGGGGGAGTGACTCAGCCAGCTACGTATTACGGGTAGAAGAATACCGTATAATACGATCAATGCTGTCTAACCAGACGAGGGGGTGCATACTACGTAAAAGTCTTACTATGGTCATTACACATCTATTGTCTCAATCATTCAAACAAGAAACAGAAATATAGAACATGTAAGGTAAAGCAGTAAGGCGTCCCAAACGCTCAGTCAAAATGTTCTTGAGATCTGGCTTTACAAAATATAGCCAGATGATGTAGTAAGTATACACAATTGTTATCAGCTGCAGTCTGACTTAATTACAATTATGCAAAAGTAAGTACAAGACAATCCGACTAACATGTCGGTGCCAAACGGCAAGGTATAAAGTAGATAACAAAACGAGTGGTGAAGTTAAGGAACCCACTCGAGGCCTCCTACGATCATCCCTCTAGTGTTGACCATCTTGGAGGTAGAAGTAAGCTGGATCCTCGGGGACTAGCTCTAAATCTGGCCATGCAAAACCAGAGAGGTTAGACCTCTAATAGCAAGTACCACAAGGAAGCACGACATGAGAACTAAAACCAGTAATGTGAAATATGATAAATAGATCTCTGCTGGCTACTAGGATTCACATAACATCACGATACTTCGAACCAACCTCCCAACCAAACAAGGACAGAAGTTGGTCCGTCATGTCCTGACATTCTGATCATCCCAGTTAAGTAACAGAGTAGGTACAGTACACAAACAAATCATCTTGAACGGTCAATCAAATCCTACGGCTTGCTATTTTGAGTTCCAAGTTATCCTGGAATAATGCAATTTGGGATTCCTCAGTTCTTACTATGTGCAAGCAAGGCTAGTCTATCCAGTCGATCAATTGGCCCATGCATAAATTAGACGAGTCCTAGCAGGATGGCCGTCAATATACAATATACAATAATAATAAAAGCAGATACTGTTCCCTGCCCGTGTGGCAGATTTACAGTATCTGTGGGAACCAGCCGGCCCGTCGGGTACTACTCGTCCCAAGGAGGCTGCCATGTAAGAATTCGGGAATCCATTCTCTCCATGCAATCATTATTTTATTTAACTTAATAGTCTCTACGTTGAGTGAAATCCCATGCCGTGGATCATGGTCATTCAAATGAGTACTTTCGTACGGGGTACGATATGCACAACTCTACAACGATACCAGTACGGTTAGGTTGCAGGTCTTACATAGCGTAATGCAACAATCAAATCTATCCACGGTAATCATGCCTTGACCATAAAGTACACATGCTTCTTTTGTAGAAAAATAACTAAATAAATAAATAAATAAGTAGATTGAAGCCTGCATGTGCATGTATGTCAATATTCGGGATCAGCCAGTCGAGTACAATAGTTCATAACATGAACGTGTCTCATTCATTTCATTCAATAAGACGACTAGCCAGTCTCTTAGTTCTAATTAGGAACGCATGATCAATTTAGTCAAGATCACAATCATTATCAATGGTGGCAAGGCATAAAAGTCAACTAGCATTCAGTGGGGTCGAGTCTACAACTCTCAGGGTCAAGTTCCAGTCTTACTGGGTACTCGTGAATCAATTAAGACACGGGGCACATTCCATATAACAATCAATATAACAATATTAACATATCATGATTTATCGGGTTCATGCCAAAAGGCGTAAGGATATAAAATGGGCGTAAAATATCTAATAAAATATCAATATACAGGGCTATAAAAGATCCAGGGTAAGCAGGCTACTCTCATGTCAGCCTACGCTCATGCCAGCGTACGCTCAGGTCAAGCTACGCTCAAGCCAGCGTACGCCCAGGTCAAGATACGCTCAAGCCAAGCTAGCGTATGGAAGTCATACGCTTCCAAAAGGCAGCGTATGAACTCCATACGACTCCTTACTATCCAAGTCAGCGTATGCAAGTCATACGCTCCCAAAAGGTAGCGTATAAACTCTATACGACTCATGACCATCCAAGTCAGCGTATGCAAGTCATACGCTCCCAAAAGGTAGCGTATGAACTCCATACGACTCCTGACCATCCAAGTCAGCGTATGCAAGTCATACGCTCCCAAAAGGTAGCGTATGAACTCCATACGACTCCTGACCATTCAAGTCAGCGTATGCAAGTCATATACTCCCAAAAGGCAGCGTATGGACTTCATACGACTCCTGACCATTCAAGTCAGCGTATGCAAGTCATACGCTCCCAAAAGGCAGCGTATGGACTTCATACGACTCCTGACCATTCAAGTCAGCGTATGCAAGTCATACGCTCCCAAAAGGCAGCGTATGGACTTCATACGACATATGCTTCCAAAAGGTAGCGTATGCAAGACACACGCTTCCTAAAAAGGTAGCGTATGGACTCCATACTGCGATGCGCTAAAGAGCGCGCACAGCTCAGTGACGCAAGCTAAAAAGCTAGCGTACACTGCTCACTGTCTTCTCCAAACAGCAAGAACTCCATGGTTGCACCCCAAAGCTTCAAAAGTCCATAACTTGGTCAAAATAAGTCCGAATCCAACTTTCCAAAGGTCAAAATTGGGTAGGATGAACTTCTCTACGACATGGAACCATCAAATCTTGAGAACAAAGGAGTTTGCTAGATCAAAACCCATAGACAACCGAAAATACAATAACTTAGATCTACAAGAAATGAACCAATAAAATCAAAAATACTAAGCACTAAACTCTCTTAGAATCATGAGAGAAAGAATATTGAACCATAAAATATGGTCATCATGTAGAGCAAGATGTACTTGCCTAGTTGGTAGGTGGAGAGAGTAATGAAAGAAAGAAGAAGAAGTAATGGTGAAGAAGGAGTGAATGAGGAGAGAGAAGGGAGAGGGTAGCTTTAAGTAGCAAAGGGGTGGTAGGTGGAAGTTGGGCCGGGTTCTTAATGGGTCGGGTTTAAGGGGCTCATCCAACCGAAAATAAAACTAAAGCAGAGAAGTAAATTGCAGGAAATAAAATACAGAAATAAATTACGAAAAATTAATTGCAGGAAATAAATTAACATAAGAATTAAAGAGCAGATAATTAATTAACAGAAACTTAATTAACATGAATTAAAGGAATTTAAATACAGGGTAATACATGATAAATACTAAAATAAATACACATGAGTTGTACATGAATAAGACTACGCATTCTGGGAACGGGGAGTGACATATGACTAGCTTCATGATCAACTGAATATGTAATATTTTGGACGCCTTTTATTGTATATTTGGTGGTCTAACATCTTGTAATTATATTACTTGCTTGAGATTGAGACAATAGGCTTGACCTTAAGAGACCGTTGGCTTGTTATAAACCCTCATATCTAGACAGCCGTGACCGTATAGCGAGGTAGATTCTATTTCAATATACGTAGCTGGCTATGTCCGCCTCCTCTCTCCAGTATTCTGGTTCTGAGGCGTCACAGTCCTCGAGCCAGTCGTCGGCATAGACCACACCCTCAGTCCCGCTAAAGTCACGG
>JANAVB010025592.1:2099692-2171112 GCA_029216955.1 Iris pallida
TAATTGTCATGGAATTAATGTGTAGATACCGGAGATAATTCTAATTTGATGAGGGGCCAAATTAGAAATATCAACACACACACACACACACACACACACACACACACATATATATATATATATATATATATATATATATATATATATATATATATATATATATATATATATATATATATATATGTGTGTGTGTGTGTGTGTGTGTATTCATTAGGGTTATGGTCCCCAACTTATACGGCCACCAAAAAGAGGTTTTTTCTTTTTCTTTTCTGCATCCCCATCTACAGAAAGAGAGGGACAAAGGATTCGGATTGTTCTTTGTCATTAAGGGTCGTAGCAAGTTGGAAGATCGAACCCAATAAAGAGACGATCGCTTCAAGATCCATCAAGCCTAGCAATGGATTTAGGTACGCTTTCGCAATTTAATTTATGTTTTTCATCTCATGAATTGACATGGCACAATAAAGTTCTAACAATTGGTATCAGAGCCTCCATGTTTGATTTATGAGATCAAAATTTCAGAATAATTTTTTAGTATTTTTCAGGAACCCTAGATCGTTTCATCTAATTTGATTTAGGATTACGATTGCTCAAACAATTTTTTTTATGATGATCCATTCAATTTAGAACATATACATCTAATGTTGCTTTAGAAATCGTGCATTCATTATGGAGATTCATACTTATGTTGAATAAGTACGAATATGTGTGACTTTAACTTTGGATATTTATTTAATGTGTCAATTTAGTTCAAATGGATTTATTTATTATTAAAATAATGGTGAATATGAGATGTCAATATGAGATGGCTTGGGTGAATATGAGATGTGCATCCTTATTGACATCAATTTTTAATATTGAAGATGTAAATTCATCCGTATTTTAATATTCGTTGTTTGAACTAATGGTGAATATGAGATGGCTTGGGTTTAGTATTTGGTTTTAATATTATTTATTTATGGATTTATTAGTCTAAATTTATATCGTATTGGGGTCTGATCTAGAATATTGTAATATCGGGACCATCAATTTTTAGTACATATACATGTGATGATATGGAAATAATATTTTTAAATTATACAAAAAGATTCACATGTTTATGAGATAGTAGATAAATTTTGATACAATCTTTATGGATTATTTGAAGTAATATTTTGATTGATGGATTTGGTTATTAAATAATTAGTCTCCAAATTGTTCTAAAGTTTGCTTGTTCTTCTTTTAAAAAAGATCTTCTTTAGATATTTGGATACTTAAAGAGGAAAGAGGTGCTGATAATGCTCAGTTTAGACCAAATATGTTCAGTTTTGGATATATATTTTGGAATTATTATTTTCAGTTAATGTCTATGAATTTTTCTTTGGATGCATATCCTCCGTAGATTATTTCATAAATTTTGTTATGGTGATAATATCCAATTTTGTCAAATTGAAATTCATGATTATGCTTTTGATTACTTTATTTGAGTAATAATCTTATGAATATGCATGTATATAAAGTTTTGGACATGATTCATTTTTGTAAAATTCAGTCAACATTCAATTTTTTGGTGCCTTTTAAGACTAGCAATAGTTGTCCAATATTCTAAGTAGACTTATTGAAACAAGATGTCGCCAAAATGACCTCTCTTGCGTAGATAGTCTATGAGGGATGTCAGATGTTTGTGTGTGTATATTCATGCGGGTATTAGCCGGCCAAAAGGAAGGTTAATACTTGGCCGAATTGCACGCATACTTGTGGTGATAAATGTATGACAATTATACGGTTTACATGTGAATAATAACCCGATCTAAAGATAGTCTTATTATTTGATATGACTTATTGTCAACATTTGATTACTACACCAAGAGTACCACTTGCAGTTAGTATCACTGTCCAAAGACTTGATATTAATGATGCACTAGGTATCTTGAGATGGGGTTCACCATTATTTGGATTTGTTTGACTATATTTTACTCTTTGGTTATTAATTAGAGCATGTCTGTTTTTGTTTTATTTTGTTCTCTTTACAGTTAATGTTGCTATAATATCTGCCAATGAGAAATTAGTTTCCAAGTTTAATGGGATAAACTTTAAGGGCAAAAAAAAAACGAATACAGTAGCTGCTAAGGGTCCAGCTCAAAAGAAACAACAATATAAAACTAAGGGTTGTTCTTTTGTGATAAGGCATGACACATAAGGAAGAAATGTACAAATTACCACGCATGGCGTATAAAAAAACGTACATTTCTAAATTTGGTCTGTTCTGAGGTTAATTTAGATTTAATACCTAGAAACACATGGTGGTTAGATTCTGGTGCTACTATCCACATTAGTGTTTATAGACAAGGTTGTCTGAGCTACCGAAAGTCAATTGATGGTGAAAGATACATCTATGTGGGTGACAAAAAAATCGGTAGAAGTGGATGCAATAGGACATTTTAGGTTATATTTAGGAACCGATTATTATTTGGATTTGATAGACACTTTTATTGTACCGTCTTTTAGATGAAATTCAGTTTCAGTTTCCTTAATGGACAAATCTGGTTATCATTGTTCATTTAAAAATAATAAGTTTAGTCTATCTTTAAATTCAAATATTATTGGTAACGGTTCCTTTAAGGTCTATGATCGCTTATATTCAGTTGAAACTATTGCATCTTACAATGAAACCTTGCAAGTGGAGTCATGTGGTACTAAACGCAAAATTAACAATAAATATTTTTTAGCCTCATTATGACATAAGCGATTAGGTCACATCTCTAGAAATAGAGTTGAACGACTTGTGTCTGATGAGATTTAGATTTATTGACTTTATAGACTTTAATGTCTATATTAATCTGTAAAGGAAATACAGACAAAAGTTAAATTGTAAACAGCTACTTTATTGGCTATGTTGACAGATCGAGGGATTAATAATTATACGGTCCCACACAAATAAATTTTTGAGACGAGAATTGTAATAGTTTTTGAGGATGTTGAGTTTGGAAAAGAAATAAAGTCAGGATCATTGTCTTTGAGAAGGAATCAATTACGATTCCTACTATTACTTTTGACGATGTGCATGATTTTATACATGTCATGATCAAGAAGTGAATTCGGAGTCTCAATAAGATAATGTCGAATTACCTCTATAAGTCGTTGTTGAGATACCTTAACAACGACAACGTAGCGATACCCCATTCAAGATAAGGTAATTATTTCTAAGGAACAAACTCAACAACCTCAAGAACCGGTAATATTAAGATGGTCCACCAGAGAAAGGAGAAATATAATTTCGGATGATATTGTCATATTTCTCTAAGAACGTGAGGAAGACTGTGGATACTGGAAGATGATCTAATCAACTTTCGTCAGGCCATAAAAAGTTCCAGTTCTCAAAGTGGATTGATACAATAAATAAGGAGTATAAGTTCATGCAAGACAATAAAGTTTAAGAACTTGTCCCATTACCAAAAGGCATGAAAGCCCATTGGTTGTAAATGGATATTTAAAACCAAGAAGGATTCGAAGGGTAATATGGAGAGGTATAAAGCACGTCTTGTAGCTAAAGGCTTTACTCAAAAAGAAGTGATTGATTTTAAAGAGACTTTCTCTCCGGTTTCTTCGAAAGACTCTTTTAGAACAATCATAGCACTTGTTGCATATTTTAGTCTTGAGTTACATCAAATGGATGTCAAACGACGTTTCTCAATGGTAACATTGACGAAACTATTTATATGGTGCAACCAGAAAACTTTGTGTCGGAAGATCCAAAGAATATGGTTTGCAAACTGACAGACCTATTTATGGACTCAAGCAGGCTTCTCGTCAAAGACACTTTGAGTTGTAACAAGTGACTATCTCGTTTGGTTTTGAGATGAACACTGTTGAAGATTGTGTGTATCACAAGTTCAGTGGGAGTAGAAATAATTTTTTGGTTTTGTATATTGATTGAAGTATTTAATGTAAACCAGGTGACACCTCTCGTTAAAGGAGACAAATTCAGTCTCAAACAAGTGCCCTAAGGTTAGCCTTAAAATTAAGAAAATACTGTTGGCCCATTGGTCATATGGTCAACCTGATTTTAATAATTGATCAAACTCTGTCTGGATATACGGGACATCTCGGATTCTTGGACATGATCAAGATTGGCTATCCACTGAATTCAAGACCGAAGATCTGTTTGCCTACTCGAGTCTGTAATTCCTTATGCAATGTATTTTTCATTTTATTTGAGTCTAGGAATATGTTGTACACCGAGTCGTACTGGCAAATAGGCTACCCTCAAATGAGTTCAAAATATTTTTAAAATGACCTCTCAAAAAGATTTACAAAAAGGTTTTCAAAGATCACCAAAAGCTTTTTCAAAACCCTAATTAAACCCTGACTTAACCCTGACAGAACTCGGACCGAGTTCGGCCAGAGTTCGGTTAGTGGCCGTTGTGATTTTGAATCCTTGAAACTTGGTCCTCCTGCAATTGCGGATTTGACCGAGATTTGCTCATAGAGTTCTGTCCGAATTCTGCCCGAATTCTGTCAGAAGTCTGCCTTTGGAACTCCTATAAATAGAGAAGGATTTCGATCATTTTAACTCACTCATTCACTTTCAATCTTCTCTCTATCTAAAGCTTTCAGTCTTCCAAAGAGTTTTCTAGAGCTTTCAATTTCAGATTCCAAGCCAGTTACAATCCTCTAGTCAATTTGCCAGTGCGGTACGGTCTAGAAGTTTCTGAGAGATTGTAATCAGAAGGCTTGATTGAAGAATACCTCTTCACATTTGAAGTTGGACGAGTTCTTCGTATCAAAGCTCGCGTTGTAGAAGTTGCAAGGACTTCGTAAGAAAACTTGCAGTTTTTTCAATAGTGGATTCAACTGGTAGCAAGAGTTCTACCGACTGGATTAGTCCTCAACAGAGGGATACCAGTATACATCGCTGTCTTTGCGTTTGCTCTCTTAACTCTATCTTTACTTTATTTCAGTTGTGATTAATATTCTGTGATTGTGCTGCTAACATTTTTAATTAGCATTATTCTGCTGCCAACTCTATTCACCCCCCTCTAGAGTATTACGCTTTACTATTTCGTTCCTACAATTGGTATCAGAGCGGGTGTTACAGGTAAAGCAAAGGTAACAGTGTAATTATTTATTCACTTTTAATTAACTATTATATAGATCACAGCACAACACATGGCAACTGTAAAATTCATAAGTGAAGGCCAGGCCACAAACAGACCCCCACTGTTTGATGGTACGAATTATACATATTAGAAAACACGGATGGGTTTCTTCTTGAAATCTCTTGACTTTGATTTATGGTCAATTGTTCTTGATGGCTATCAGAAGCCACCTCGTATAAATGTTGATGGAGTTTTAGTTGAAAAACCCCATAGCAGATATACAGAGGAAGAAAAGAAAAGGGCCAGTCTTGACGCACGTGCCATTAATGCTCTCTTTTGTGCTTTAGACAGAACTGAGTTAACAGGGTGTCTATCTGCACAACGGCTAATGAAGTATGGAAGCTACTTGAAGTCACACATGAAGGCACGACTCAAGTCAAGGAATCTTAAGTCAGCAGACTTACTCAAGAGTACGAGGCGTTCAAGATGAAGCCCAACGAAACAGTTACACAAATGTTCGAGAGGTTCTTGGATATTGTAAATCCTTTGTCCTCTCTAGGCAAAGATTACAGTAACCATGAAAAGATTCGCAAACTCCTGCGAGCTCTCACCAAGAACTGGATTCCAAAGGCTACTGCAATCATTGAAGGGAACGACCTCACAACTATGTCCCTCGAAGTACTCATGGGTAAGCTACTCACTCATGAACTGGAGCTACAAGATTTTGAAGAGCCTGCACCAAAGGAGAAGACAATCGCTCTCAAGGCTCAGCACAGAAAAGCCGCTGAAGATGACTCAGACAGCAGTGGATCTGACGCTGAAGATCAAGCACTCCTAGCAAGGAAGTTCAAAAGATTCATGAGACATGAGAAGAGAGTCAAAGAGAACAACAACAACAACTGGTACCAAGAAGATGCTGTCTGCTATGGTTGCAAGAAGAAGGGACACATGAAGAAGGATTGTCCCACAAACTCATCATCAAGCAAAAAGAGCAACAGGTATAAAAAAGGGAACCTGAAGAGATCAACATCACGGAAATATGCCAACACCAGCATATGGCATGAAAGCGAAGCCAGCAATTCAGAAGACGAACAATCAGAAGACGCTGCAAACATATGCTTTATGGCATCCGATCAGGTACCTACTGAACCTATAGTTGATACTTATGATGACTTCACCTTTGAGCAATTAGGAGATGCCTTCAGTGACCCGATGACTGATTACAGGAAACTGCGTAGTAAGTATCAGACCGCTAAGAAGGTACTCAAAGAATACAAAGGTGAAATAGGTAGACTTATCGACCTACTAGCTGAGGTTAGAAATAATGTTAGTGAGTCTGGTGAGCTTTCTTCAATAAAGCTCTTATTACACGAGACTACCAAGTCATCTGAAGAGAAAGACAAAATTATTGACCAACTCAAGGAAGAACTTTCTATAGAGAAGACACTACTAAAATATCATCAAATAGCGACGTAATGTAGCGACGACAAGAAATTACGTCGCCAGTAGCGATGTCGTTTTAAATACGTCGTAAAACGTCGCTGTCTAGCGACGTTCTGCGACAGGAGTGTACTACGTCGCCGAATAGCGACGTTTAGCGACATATTTTATGTATATGTTGCCAAGTTTGCGACGTTTAGCGACGTCAAAACGTGACGTCGCTAAGTTATTTTACTTAGGGCACGCCGCTGCCTTCTTTCCCCCTCATTCTCACTCGAAAACCCGAAAATTTCATTTCCCCCCATCCTCTACCCCCGGCGACTCCCTCCCCCTCTGTCCGTGCCCCCCCCGGCAACCCCCTCCCCCCCGACGACTCCCTCCCCCTCCGGCGAGCTCCTCCTCCTCGAGATCCTCCTCTCCGAGCTCCTCCTCCCCCAATCCGACCTCCTTCTCCTCTTCCTCAGGTAAACCCTAACCTAACTCCTCTTCTTCCTCCTCCTCCTCTCCCACGGGCACACACACACGCACACGGACACACACGAACACGGACACACACGCACATATACACACAGATACGGACACACACACACACACACATATATCATTACCAACCACGCGTGAACACGTGCACGAGACTGCACTGTATCATTTGTGTTCATGTGTGTTAAAAAATAATTTGGACACGATTGTGTCCTATTTTGGTGGACACTTGACACGTGTGACTCTATGACACATACACATATCATTACCAACCATTAGATTTTGCTATTAATTGAATTTGGATTTCGAATTTGGTTTATTCCCAATTTTCTGATACGTAGTTCACTATATATTAATTTTCTGAGATTAACATTTGTTTAAACTGATTTTGAATGATTAAACCATTATGATTAATCCCATATCTTCTCTGAGAATTAATGTGCATGTTAGGGTTCATATTGATTGGGGATTCTTGGGTTTTCGTATGCCATTGTGTCATGCCCCGCTCCCGTAGGAGCGATCGTCCTCGCTAAGGCGTGATGCCGCACAGGCCTAGGTTGCGCCCGTGCAAGGCCAAGTCCAGAAACGGCCGATTTGAGCTAGGCCACAGAGTCGCACAGAGTGTCCCCATTGCAGCGGAAAGTAAATAAACACAAGTAGAAGCAAATTCGATCTCTTTATTGATATTCACGAAGGTTACAAGCGGCGCTAGGCCGATATTACAAATCGCTCAAGCTCTCTCTCTGAAACATAAAAGGCGTGCCAAGTGGCTTACAAGATGGAATAATACATGGCGATGTTCTGATACATTATGTCCTGTATAGGGTGCTTCAGCTTCTGCAACGTCCCAAGGCCCCGGAGTTGGCTCCGCGCCTTAACACGTTCGATGGAAGTTTCGCACCAGCCGGCGTCTCCTGCTTCCTGCAAGCAGACTGTAGGGTTATCAGTACATTGTTATGCACTGGTGGGGAGGCTAGCTCGCCCACAATGCTATCATTACCAAACACGTTGTATTTACTTTTGTGCACCGACTATCATTTATTGTCTTTCTAATCTTGCCTTAGGGTGAATTTCATGGCACATATCATGACCTATCTCGTGTTGCTGATTTCAAGTGTCGCATGGAAAATGCATGCACGACTTACCCATACTTACCGTCCGGCCTTCCCTGTCCAAGGTAAACCAAGTTAGTCAACATTAACATGAAGTAACATGACGTGATTTATGTAAACATTCAATGTTACGGGCGTGTCCATGTCTCGGGTTCTAGCACGTCGTAGGCATGTTCATTCACGTCGCAGGCATGTTCAGAGTGTTACGTTTCGAGCATGTTCAGGAGGCACATTTCCAGCATATTCAGGGTGTTATATTTCAAGCATGTTCAGGCATGTTACATTTCGAGCATGTTCATGTTCAGGATGTTACTTTGTAAGCATGTTCAGGAGTATTACATTTCAAGCATGTTCGGGGTGGTATATTTCAAGCATGTTCAGGCATGTTACATTTCGAGCACGTTCATGTTCAGGATGTTACTTTGCAAGCATGTTCAGGAGACACTTGTTCATTTAACTTAGACTACTTTGATTTCAATGCAAGAACTTGCACGTGGATTGCCACCAGCATAGTCCACTTAATCTACATGCACGGGTCGCTGGCTTTACAAGCCATTTAGGACATTCCCCTGTGGTATTTCTCAACTTAGCGTAGGGTGATGGCTGGTACACCCCGTTAAGTCTCTTGAATATACCCTGCACTTACGTCTCTTGGTGCCCAAGCCCGCACCCAAGCAGCCCGTAAGCCCCGTATTGATTCTGCCTAGGCCGGCCACGGTTTACCCCCCCAACGCCCGTGCCGCAGAATCCTTCTACTCGACGGCCACGGTTTACCCCCCCATCGCCCGTGCCGTTTGTCCACGACCATTTCGTATTAACTTGTCTTTTACTTAGCGGCTATCTCCGAGCCGTAGGCTAACCCTTAGCCATAATACGTTAACGACCAGGTTGGCGTCCGTACAGCGCGGGTAGCGAGCCCCGTTGCACGTGCCCGTCACACCTGTCGCTAGCGTCTTCCATGTCTTATCTTTCATGTATTCTTTCTTTCATTTTATTCTTCCACTTGTTCGTATGTTCATAGAGTCATTCATGTGTTTGCTTATTCATTCTTTGATTCATTCATTTATGCATTATGCAACTCCCAGTGTGGGAGTCACCTTGGCGACCCATCGGTCCCATAGCCTTCCAATGTTGCTAAACTCTACTCGGAGCGACTATGTTGATAGCCTTCCCGTTTCATTGTTGTAAACCATTCATTATTTCATTGTTTGAACGTATAAGGGACATGAACGTGGGCTTGTGCCTTAGTACGAGCGTAGAGTACGGTGCGAGCGTTTCTATAATTGCCGAGTTCTTTTCCATGTTCTAAACAAGCATGCAAGATGGGATTATTCCCTTAGCTAGGTGCGTTGAGTCATTTATTAGCATGCAAGATGTTATCGCCTAGCGATTCTCGTGAATGTGTCCATTTTGTTATGTGTCTAGGCTAAGCACAGACGGGTTCATCGGAGCCACCCACCTTAGCGATGTTCGCATCGGCCAAGCGATACTCCGAGCGTGCCTTTGAAAGTCTAAGTCTGGATTCATCTTGACAGGCCAATGCAAGCATTGCATCGATTCTACATCTGGTCGAGGCCAACTCTTCGGGTCGACGGCTTGTTTGAGTCGTTGCACTTGCCGTTTGGATCGGCGTTCTGCTAGGGCGGAGCGGGTCGTTATATAATACACCACTCAAAATAAGTCTCGTCCTCGAGACTTCTTGAGTGCAGGTCATCCTATCATTCCTTAACTCGTGTCGTCGTGTTTCTTAGACAATTTCTTCGAACGGCTCTATCGTTCGATGGAATCGAACCATACTTGATATCTTTCTAAGTTCCGTATCGCACGCGTTTGGTCGATTTTATTGAATAGCCTTTCATTCCTTTTATAGTTGATTGTACTTATTCAGTTCAAGTGTTTCATCGTCTTGGTTGCTATTTCTCTGTGTTATGGGACGAAAATGGTTTCACGAGGTACGTTGTAATTTGTCAAATGCGATGGTCGTAGACTGAGGCAAACTCACTTTCATTTATCTCGGTCATCGAGATGACCAGATTCGCTTCTCAAGCGTTCGTGTCCACGAAATCAGTATGATTTCTACTTAGCGGGGTCGACCAAGTCTAAGAAATTCTCGTCCAATTCAAGACCAAGTATTGCACTATCGTCGAGCATAACTTCCTATCAGTGGTTCAATTCGTTGTACCAACTTTTACTAGCACGATTTCACGTTCACGGCACTCGTTCACTCCCCAAGTCGTGCTAGAACTCAACGTATCACTTGGCTGGATCGTGCACGCATTCCAAGCGTCCCTAAAATACATGCATTCAGCCAAGCCGCATGATCTAGAAATTTGTCATTCTCACTCAAGTCGCATCGTGCACATACTCAAGCGTCCCTGAATATATGCATGTCAGCCGAATCTCGTGAGGGGTATTCTTATATTTGTGATTCACACTATCCATCCATGCCAATCCTCAAGATCAATCCTTCGATTGATAACTCATGAAACAGGGCATCTTGCCTACCTGCTAGGCCATCTTTTCGAGGCTAAGTCAATGTCAGGATTGGAATCATAGTTCCCCAACAATAATGCCAACACTGACCCCAATCCTAGGGTCAAACCAAAGTCGATAGTACGGGATTTTCTACCCAAGCTCGCGTCACTCAGATTTCTAAACATCGAGCACGATCACCTATTCGTATCAACGTTGCGCGTATTCGAATCCATTCAAATCACCAATTCTAACCAATTCATGTATTCGATCACGAGGTCATCCAGCTCGACAATACGTTGCGCCCCAATCTCACGCGAGTCCGATTATCCACGGTGGTTCATGAATCACCATGCAACGCACCCGCGGAATAATCATTCTCATCGGAGCGTAACTCTTGTTTGAGTTTAGACTAACTCATTTTCGATACGCGGATTGGACCTACTCAATCCTCAAATTCGATTCTTCAAGCACACCGAATTATTCTCAAGTCACCTTCGCATCAAACCACAAGTTGAAGCACACAAATTGCCATGCCATGCTAGTTCAATCACCCCCGCTGTATGAATCACCATTCCAGCGCTCACGCGGAGTGATCGCCCTATCGGCGCGACGCATGTGCGAGGCTGGAGTTGCGCTCGCATAAGACAAGCATGTCGACGTTGGAGTTATCGTCGAAGTAAATCCAAGTATGTTCATTCAAGCCAAGATGGATAGTCCATTCGTCATTTCGTTCAACTAGAAAATCCACGAGCCACGTCTATATTTTCCTCGACACGTTTCAACATCCCAAGTATAGCTTCCAACGGAACAATGACATTTGCACGATCGTCATTTGTCGAGTCAGAGTACCCCCGAGTTATCGTATATCGATCTTTGATATGCCTCAATACCATCGACGATATGCGTAACCTGACGATCTTCCTTTGTAACCAATTTCGAGTCGTGCATTGATGCTGTTTGTCCGAGTTGGATATTCCACAATTTCATTTAATATTCAAGATCAAGTTCAACTGCTATTCCTCAAGCTAGTTTCAAGATCGTTGTTGTTCAAACTCAAGTCACAATTCATTTGAATCAATCCTAAATCGTACGCGCGATCCTCTAAGTTTCCTCGATCAAGACCATTCACTTTCATTCATCGTTCCGAATCATTTTCTAACATGCGTTGCCTATTCACAAGTTGTCTGAACGACATCTCATTCGGGACATTCGAAGTCACGATCAACTAAGCGTGACACGTTTTAAGGCTTTGCGCGATCGCATCGCCTCGCCAACATACCCGTTCTATTCGTATATCTTGTAGTCTCGCCCGAACAATTTCTATAACGTCCATACACCACTCAGGGTTCGAGCCACTCGACTAGTCGTCGACACTCATTTATATTCTTCTCCGAACCTATCACATACACCACTCGGGCTCAAGCCATCCGATTCTAGTCCTCAATCACATTCGCGTCATTCGCTAAGACGTCCTTCGGATTCGTTCGACGAATCCCTAGCGTAATTGCTTACGTCGCATCGACGTACTAAGTTATTCGCACTAATCCTCAAAATCCAAGTCAATCCTTCGGGTGTGCCTAAGCGTTAACTCGATAGCATTCCTATCGATATACACTCAAAGTGTATCTCCGTTCTCGATCGAGCGATACATTGACATCGCTCGCAACCCGATTGCACCCAAGAGTCGAGGTGCGCGACACGCGGACTAAGTTGTACCGCTTAACCATCCCGTACGGACTACATTCAAGTTTGCACGCTCACTTATTCTCGTTCGCAACTTGTTTGCACCAAAGAGTCTAGGTACGCGATACTCCGCACAACTTAGCCAAAGGCTGCGTGTATGACCATCCCGTTCGAACTATACTCGGGTCCCGTGTACTCGTTTGCTATCGTCAGCGTAAGCTTATTCAAGCACGCCTCGCGTTGCTAACTCTTAGCATCGATTCCGTCCAACTCAAGTCCGTCGTGGTTTGGCACAAAGGCCTTCGCCTATCAAGTCCCGATCACCCGAGCACTTATACGAGCTTTCGAAAATATTAGACTTATTGTATGGAACATCCCAAGGCAGAATGAGAGAGAGAGCGCACACTTCTTTTGTAACCAACCGAGCTTTCAAAACTGAGAAAATCGAAATGAAGTCCAAGGACGTAAAGCCGTGCTCTGATACCAATCTGTCACGCCCCGCTCCCGTAGGAGCGATCGTCCTCGCTAAGGCGTGATGCCGTACGGGCCTAGGTTGCGCCCGTGCAAGGCCAAGTCCAGAAACGGCCGATTTGAGCTAGGCCACAGAGTCGCACATAGTGTCTCCATTGCAGCAGAAAGTAAATAAACACAAGTAGAAGCAAATTCGATCTTTTTATTGATATTCACGAAGGTTACAAGCGGCGCTAGGCCGATATTACAAATCGCTCAAGCTCTCTCTCTGAAACATAAAAGGCATGCCAAGTGGCTTACAAGATGGAATGATACATGGCGATGTTCCGATACATTATGTCATGTATAGGGTGCTTCAGCTTCTGCAACGTCCCAAGGCCCCGGAGTTGGCTCCGCGCCTTAACACGTTCGATGGAAGTTCCGTACCAGTCGACGTCTCCTGCTTCCTGCAAGCAGACTGTGGGGTTATCAGTACATTGTTATGCACTGGTGGGGAGGCTAGCTCGCCCACAATGCTATCATTACCAAACACATTGTATTTACTTTTGTGCACCGACTATCATTCATTGTCTTTCTAATCTTGCCTTAGGGTGAATTTCATGGCACATATCATGACCTATCTCGTGTTGCTGATTTCAAGTGTCGCATAGAAAATGCATGCACGACTTACCCATACTTACCGTCCGGCCTTCCCTGTCCAAGGTAAACCAAGTTAGTCAACATTAACATGAAGTAACATGACATGATTTGTGTAAACATTCAATGTTACGGGCGTATCCATGTCTCGGGTTCTAGCACGTCGTAGGCATGTTCATTCACGTCGCAGGCATGTTCAGAGTGTTACATTTCGAGCATGTTCAGGAGGCACATTTCCAGCATATTCAGGGTGTTATATTTCAAGCATGTTCAGGCATGTTACATTTCGAGCATGTTCATGTTCAGGACGTTACTTTGTAAGCATGTTCAGGAGTATTACATTTCAAGCATGTTCGGGGTGGTATATTTCAAGCATGTTCAGGCATGTTACATTTCGAGCACGTTCATGTTCAGGATGTTACTTTGCAAGCATGTTCAGGAGACACTTGTTCATTTAACTTAGACTACTTTGATTTCAATGCAAGAACTTGCACGTGGATTGCCACCAGCATAGTCCACTTAATCTACATGCACGGGTCGCTGGCTTTACAAGCCATTTAGGACATTCCCCTGTGGTATTTCTCAACTTAGCGTAGGGTGATGGCTGGTACACCCCGTTAAGTCTCTTGAATATACCCTGCACTTACGTCTCTTGGTGCCCAAGCCTGCACCCAAGCAGCCCGTAAGCCCCGTATTGATTCTGCCTAGGTCGGCCACGGTTTACCCCCCAACGCCCGTGCCGCAGAATCCTTCCACTCGACGGCCACGGTTTACCCCCCCATCGCCCGTGCCGTTTGTCCACGACCATTTCGTATTAACTTGTCTTTTACTTAGCGGCTATCTCCGAGCCGTAGGCTAACCCTTAGCCATAATGCGTTAACGACCAGGTTGGCGTCCGTACAGCGCGGGTAGCGAGCCCCATTGCACGTGCCCGTCACACCTGTCGCTAGCGTCTTCCATGTCTTATCTTTCATGTATTCTTTCTTTCATTTTATTCTTCCACTTGTTCGTATGTTCATAGAGTCATTCATGTGTTTGCTTATTCATTCTTTGATTTATTCATTCATGCATTATGCAACTCCCAGTGTGGGAGTCGCCTTGGCGACCCATCGGTCCCATAGCCTTCCAATGTTGCTAAACTCTACTCGGAGCGACTATATTGATAGCCTTTCCGTTTCATTGTTGTAAACCATTCATTATTTCATTGTTTGAACGTATAAGGGACATGAACGTGGGCTTGTGCCTTAGCACGAGCGTAGAGCGCGGTGCGAGCGTTTCTATAATTGCCGAGTTCTTTTCCATGTTCTAAACAAGCATGCAAGATGGGATTATTCCCTTAGCTAGGTGCGTTGAGTCATTTATTAGCATGCAAGATGTTATCGCCTAGCGATTCTCGTGAATGTGTCCATTTTGTTATGTGTCTAGGCTAAGCACAGACGGGTTCATCGGAGCCACCCACCTTAGCGATGTTCGCATCGGCCAAGCGATACTCCGAGCGTGCCTTTGAAAGTCTAAGTCTGGATTCATCTTGACAGGCCAATGCAAGCATTGCATCGATTCTACATCTGGTCGAGGCCAACTCTTCGGGTCGACGGCTTGTTTGAGTCGTTGCACTTGCCGTTTGGATCGGCGTTCCGCTAGGACGGAGCGGGTCGTTACACATTGACTGTCAAAACTGAGAACAGTTTTTATACACTGTTTTCACATATTGGCACACACACATTACACTGAATTTTCTCGAGAAATTATGCACTGTTTACACCTATCTACACACACACACATAAGTGTAACTTGAGAATATAAACACACACTACTGCTATCTACTGATTTTCCTGAGATTAATACACTGTTTGTGTATACTGTTTCTCTTATAGCTCACTCACATTACACTCAAAACCGAGAATAGCTAATTCACTCACACTATTGATTCCTATGTACACACACACATTGAGACACCTAGCCCATGTTATGTACACACACATGGCACACTTTATCCTATATACACACACCCTATTGTACACACACACTGTTAGCATACCACACACATGACACACACACATATATATACGTGTCAATCTGAGAATAGTTTGTGCATTATTTCCTCATATTTTATATATATATATTGCAGTCCATATTATCTCTTCATATCAGTCCAGGCATTTATTTAGTTCCAGTCCTATTATTTGTCTTGTATTCAATTGTTCAGTCCCATGACTGACATATAGATTAGGTATTGTTTGGTTAAAGGATTACCTTTTTAGTTCATTCCACCCTTGCACATCGACATTAGTTATCAACTTAGATGTCCAGTCTGTCCTTAAATCAGTTTTAAATTAATTATTCAGCCCCCAAATTGCTTATTGGTTAGTTCAGTCTCCTATTGAATATGAGTTCAGTTCCTGAGGTCACTTGACTAAATACTTGAGTATCAGTCTCTAACATCAAGTGTCTAGTCACCTACCTACCATGCATCAGTCCATGCCATACAGGTTCAGTCCTATTTTCACAAATGGGTCAGTGTTTGGAGTGTGGCTCGAGTTTGGGGCTTTTGATGATAGGTATTCTTGTATCAGTCAACAGGTGGTCTATTTGAGTAACAGTCCTTGTAGATTTCATTTTCCTTAAACTGTAAATAGGACTGAGATTGGTTTTCCTATTCCTGAGATAAATCCACTGAATGTGTCAACTGATTCCCTTGAATAACTAAAATTGAATTGACTGTTAACCAATAACGATAAGGTAAAGGGTACCAATAGCGATAAGGTAAAGGGTACCAACTTAAGGTATTGGTATTGGGATACCAATAGTGATAAGGTAAACGGTACCTTGGTAGGTAATGACTAGAAATAGGATATTTGACTTAGATTGGACTAAGAGTTGACAAAGTCAACTATAGGTCAACCCTTGACCTACTTTGACCTTGTTTGACTTTATTTGACTTAGGTTGACCTTGTTTGACTTTGTTTGACTTAGTACAACCTAGTTTGACCTAGATTGCATATCATTGATATTAGTAACTGTCCGCTACTAATGTGTCCCTAATAAGACATAATATACGAATTTGTGCCTGTTGGATAATGTGTGTCCATCTTTGCAGAATTATTTCCAAATGGATATGAATTACTACTTGCGGAATCATTCATGGATGTACAATCGTCGTCCTGATGATATGTGTGGTGTGCGGGATGAATACATAGCGGGAGTAGAGCAGTTCCTGCAGTTTGCTAAGGCGTTCCCTCAGTGACATATCATTTGTACTCGAGGGGTTTCATGCCTAATTACTATCAGTGGACCGCACACGGAGAACTTGTATCTTTAGCATCAGAGCCGGAGCCTTATGTTGAGCCATATATGCATGCGGGACCTAATTTTGTTTCAGATAATCATGCATACGACGACGGGTGCGTGAACATGGTTTTCGACGCTGCGGGGCCTAGTTTCGTTCATGATGCACCTGAGGAGGCACCGAACGCCGATGCTGTACAGTTCATGGAGTTGCTGGAGAATACAAGGACTCCATTGTATCCTGGTTGTGAGGATCATTCACCGTTGGAGGTGGTTACAAGACTGTTGAGCATTAAGTCAGATTTTAACATGTCGCAAGAATGCTACAACCGAGCGTTGGAGTTGATTATAGAGATCTTGCCGACGGGTGCTAAGTTACCAAAAGACTTCTACCGGTCTAAGAGGATGGTGAGATCGCTCTGGATGGGATACGAGAAAATCGATTCCTGTCGCAATGGGTACATGCTGTACTACAAAGACGACAAGGATGCAGATGTGTGCAGATTTTGTGGTACTGATCGCTATAAGACAACTAGTACAGGAAGGTCTACCGGTGCAAGAAGACCGACCGATTCAATGTACTACTTGCCTTTAACGCCGCGGTTGCAAAGATTATTTATGGTGAAAGAGACGGCCGAAAATATGAGTTGGCACATGCGAGAACAGATTAAAGGAGTGTTGGATCACCCATCCGATGGAGAAGCGTGGAAGCACTTTGATCGAGTGTATCCAGATTTTGCTTCAGATCCGTGAAATGTCAGGTTGGGACTATCTTCTGACGGTTTTACTCCTTTTGGTCTTTCGGGATCCCAGTATTCGTGTTGGCCTGTGATTGTCACTCCGTATAACCTACCGCCTTGGATGTGTATGAAGACTCAGTACATGTTTCTAACCGTTATAATTCCTGGTCCGATCAATCCCAAGAGGAACATTGACGTGTACTTACAGCCTTTGATAGATGAGTTGAATCAGTTATAGGAAGTAGGCGCTAACACGTACGATGTTTCCAGGAAGCAGAATTTTCAGATGAAGGCAACCCTTATGTGGATCATCAATGACTTTTTGGCCTATGGAATGTTATCTGGATGGAGCACTCATGGCCGTCTCTCATGTCCGTATTGCATGGACCGTAGTAAGGCTTTCCACTTGAAACATGGAGAAAAACTGTGCTTCTTTGATTGTCATCGGCAATTTCTGCCAAAAGATCATCCGTTCAGAAGGAACAGGAATGCTTTCCGTGCCGGCGTTGTAGAGAAGGATGATCCACCGCCAAGGTGGTACGGAGCCACGATATGGGAGGAGGTTAAAGATTTTCCAAGTGCTATCGAAGATCCTACAACTGGGTACAAGTGCGATGGATTTGGTAGAGTTCATAACTGGACAAAGAGGAGCATATTCTGGGATCTGCCATACTGGAGTACCAATCTGATCAGACATAATCTTGATGTCATGCATATTAAGAAGAATGTGTTTGATAACATAATTAACACTGTGATGGACGTAAAGGGAAAAACGAAAGACAATCCCAAGGCCAGGTTGGACTTAGAAGAAATATGCAAACGCCCTGCGTTGCATTTGATACAGCAGAATGGAAAACAGTTCCTGCCGAAGTCAATTTTCTTGCTGGACAAGGAGGATAAAGTGAGACTTTGTCGGTGGATCCAGGGCCTAAAATTTCCAGACGGATATGTGTCAAATCTGAGAAGATGTGTCGATCCGAAGAAAAACAAATTGACGGGTATGAAGAGCCACGATTGTCACATATTCATGGAGAGATTAATTCCGATTGTATTTCGGAAATTCTTACCGCAGGCAGTTTGGGATCCATTGACGGAGCTTAGCATATTCTTTAGGGATCTTTGTTCTAAGAAATTGCTCGTTGATCGTCTAGAAAAGCAAGAGAAGGACATTGCGGTAACACTATGCAAGCTAGAGAGGGTGTTTCCTCCTGGATTCTTCGACTCTATGGAGCATTTGTCGATTCATCTATCCTATGAGGCACGTGTTGGTGGACCCGTCGAATATCGATGGATGTACCCGTTCGAGCGACATTTGAATCACCTAAAAAGAAAGGTGAAAAATAAGGCACGGGTCGAGGGTTCTATTTGTGAAGCCTATGTTCTCGAGGAGATTACAAACTTTTGTTCGATGTATTTCAAGCCTCATGTTGCAACTAATAGAACGAGAGCTTCCAGAAACGACGAGGGAGATCATGAAAGTAATGATACAATACTGAAGGTATTCAATGCTCCAGGAAAGCCATCGGGTAAGATAAAAAAGAGATATCTGAACGATGATGAGCTAAGGGCTGCTCTGGTGTATGTATTACTCAACTGCGACGAGGAGGAAGTAGAGAAACTGGAGGGGAGTCTATATTATTTTAATAGTGTTAATTATTATACTATTACATTAATTGAACGATGTTGTTTTCAGCATATTTAATGATGATGTGAGGTCGGGTAGGCCACACATAACAGAAGAAGAACTAGAACAAGAAATGAGGCGTTATTTTCCATCATGGTTGAGTGCATATATAAGACTTGAGAACTCTGTAATTATATTTTTGTATATGCACTTGATTGAGAATGAGCTTAATTGCTTCTTTCGTGGTATTTAGGTCGATCGTCCATACGCAAGACTTGAGAATGAGTCTATTAGAACGCTAGCCAAGGGACCAATTTATGCTGCAAAAATATGGCCAAGCTACTGTATTAATGGGTTTAGGTTCAAGTCAACAACTTGCCCGATCAGAGACAACTTTGTGGATCTCGATTTCACCAAAAACAGCTGTTTGTGTATCAGATCTTCGAACTACAAAGATGTTGATGCGGGCAACGATTTCTATGGTGTGCTACGGAAGATCGTGGAGCTGACATATAGTTATGGAATAGAGCCTGCTAAGATCGTGGAGCTGACATATAACAAAAATATCAATTATATTTTTAAAATTTTTTTTTAACATCTGCGACGTATAGCGACGTTCTGCGACGTACTGCGACGGCAGATAGACGTCGCTATACGTCGCTAGACGTCACTAATATGCTAACGTGGGCTGAGGGTGTACGTCGCTAAATCTGTCGGTATGCGTCGCTAAGTTGCCCACGTGGCTGTCATGCCATGTCATCATATATAAATTACAAAGCGTCGCAAGTGGTCGCTTTACGTCGTTATTTTGGCGACGTAATGGTACGTCGCTATATGTCGCAATGTTTGCGATGGCTAGCGATAATTAATTACGCGTCGCAAATAGCGACGTTCGGCGACTAAAGTGCCATCTGCGACTTGCCTTTAAGCGACGTCCCGTTTTTGTCGCTAATTGGTTTTAGCGACGTAATTTCCTTATTTAGCGACGTTTTCTAACGTCGCTAAAATGAGTTATTTTAGTAGTGAGAAAAGTCTTCAATGTGCACAAATCAGAATGGAATCACTTACTTCTGATTATACTAAGTTGTATGACACTTCCAAAAGATTGGAAATTAGGTTAGGAAAACAGCCTGAGCCTGCTGCTTCCTACCCTAACACGTGTCACTTATCAAAAAATCGGAACATTCCCAAGCCAAACACTGTCAGACCTAACCCTATAAAACCTTTACCCCAAAAGGTTAAGCCCAAACAAGATTATAGGTATGCTTTCTTCTATACTAGAAAACCTAAACCTACCAACCATGCACACCACTCAGCTTTCAACACTCGACATGCACAATGTCATTATTGTGGCCTCATTGGTCATATATCATCTGCATGTAGAATGAGAAAGCTTGTTGATTTAAATATTTATGCTTGGATACCTAAAGCTAACAATTCAGGACCCTACAAGAAATGGGTACCAAAGGTTTCATCTGCAAACTGTTTTGTAGGTGGAACACCCTTCACATGCTAGAAGCAAATGGATCCTCGACAACGGTTGCTCACGGCATATGACCGGTGATGCTACCCTATTTGCAACACTATCGAAGAAAAAGAAGGAAGGCTATGTCTCCTTCGGTAATAATTTGAAAGGGTATATTATTGGTATCGGTGATGTTGGTAAGTCTCACTATCCTGTGATTAAGGATGTCTGTCTAGTTACCGAGTTGAAACATAACCTACTCAGCATAAGTCACCTAGCTGACCATGGTTATGGAATCAACTTTGGCAAAGACAAATGTACTATAGTTGATAGCTCAACTGGTAGTACTATCTTTGAAGGTATCAGGGAAGACAATATATATGTTTTCTATTTGTTAGAAGAAACTAACATTTCAGGTAGATGCTTAATGGCCAAGAGTGATGAGAGTCATCTATGGCATATGAGACTCGGTCACGCTAATATGAATACAATATCAAGATTATCCACAAAGAAGCTAGTACACGGTTTACCGGATATTACATTCAAGAAAGATTCGGTATGCAGTCAATGTGAAAGGAACAAAGCTACCAGATCCACATTCAAATCAGTAAACGCAGTATGTACTACTAGACCTCTACAATTGCTTCATATGGACTTATTTGGTCCTAGCAGAGTTGCTAGCCTCGGAGGTAAACTTTATGCTTTCGTAATTGTAGATGATTTCTCTAGATATACGTGGGTATATTTTTTGACACGCAAGAATGATGCATTATCTGAATTTGTCGCCTTTTGCAAGAAAGTACAGAATGAAAAAGGTTACATGATCACTCGCAGAAGAAGCGATCATGGAGGCGAATTCGAGAATGCTGATTTTGAGCAATTTTGTGACACACACGATTTTATACACGAGTTCTCCTGCCCTAGGAGTCCACAACAAAATGGAGTTGTGGAACGTAAGAACAGAACTCTAATCGAAATGGCCAGAGTAATGTTAAACCAGTTTAGTCTACCCAAATATTTTTGGGCTGAAGCTGTCAATACAGCTTGCTTTGTTCTCAATAGAGTTCTAATTCGACCCAAATCGAAGAAGACTCCATTTGAGTTATGGTTTGATAGAATTCCATCTGTTTTATACTTTAGAATTTTTGGCTGTAAATATTTTATTCTTAATACAAACGACAATTTGGGAAAATTTGATGAAAAGGCCGATGAAGGTATATTCTTAGGTTATGCGGCCAAGAACAAAGGATACATAGTCTTCAACAAACGTACCATGATCATCGAAGAGTCAATCAATGTCACTTTTGATGAGTTGAATCAAATGACTATTGATGACAATGACGAAGATACATTTGTACCAAGCACAACTCCAGCTGATTCTCAACCAAGCTCTGCACTAGCTGAACCTCCTAGAGAAGATCCAGGAACCAGCTACCTTCAGAATCTATCGAAAAGGTTGAAATTCACAGCTGATCATCCAAAAAATTTGGTAATTGGTGATATTACCAAAGGAGTAAGTACTCGTACATCCAGTAGAGATATTGTTTCTAGTGTTGCTTTTATTTCACAGCTAGAACCCAAAACTATTGATGAAGCATGTAGTGATAGTTTTTGGATAGATGCTATGCAAGAGGAATTAAACCAATTTGAACGGAATCAAGTTTAGGAACTTGTTCCCAGGCCTATTGATCATCCGGTCATTGGCACCCGTTGGGTATTCTGAAACAAACTGAATGAGAATGGTTTAGTGACTCGTAATAAGGCTCGACTCGTAGCTCAAGGATACAATCAAGAAGAAGGTATCGACTAAGATGAGACTTATGCCCCAGTTGCGAGATTAGAATCCATTCGCATGTTATGTGCATTTGCATGTTTTCATGTTTTCAAACTATTTCAAATGGATGTCAAGAGTGCATTTTTAAATGGATTTATAAAAGAAGAAGTTTTTGTAGCACAACCTCCAGGTTTCACGGATTTCAAAAACCCAGATCATGTTTTCAAGTTGAAGAAAGCCTTATACGATTTAAAACAAGCACCTCATGCTTGGTATGATCGTTTAAGCTCTTTTCTACTTGACAACGGTTTTTCAAAAGACAAGGTTGACACTACACTGTTTATTAAGTCTTTTAATGGCAAACTTCTTTTAATTCAAATCTATGTCGATGATATTATATTTGGATCTACTGATAAATCTCTGTGTCAAGAATTTTCTAAGTGTATGCAGAATGAGTTTGAGATGAGCATGATGGGAGAGCTGAAATTCTTTCTCGGACTGCAAATCAAACAAACTGATAATGAGACGTTCATAAATCAAGCCAAATATACAAAAGATCTGCTAAAGAAGTTTGATCTGGACAATGTCAAACCTATTGGCACTCCAATGGCAACTTCAACAAAGCTTGATTCAGATGAACAAGGCAAGCCAGTCGACACACGTAAGTATCGAGGTATGATTGGTAGTTTACTTTATTTAACTGCTAGTCGTCCAGATATAATGTTTAGTCTTTGCCTGTGTGCACGTTTTCAAGCTAACCCAAAGGAATCATATCTGTCTGCAGTTAAGCGTATCTTTCGATACCTTAAGGGTACTTCTTCTGTTGGCTTGTGGTATCCCAAAACTAAGTCCTTTGACCTTATTGGTTATTCGGATGCAGATTTTGCTGGATGCAAAGTTGATAGAAAAGTACCAGTGGAACTTGTCATTTCTTAGGCAAGGCTTTAGTCTCATGGTTTAGTAAAAAGCAAAATTATGTAGCCCTATCAACAACAGAGGCTGAGTACATCGCCGTAGGACGTTGTTGCGCTCAGATTTTGTGGATGAAACAAACCCTAGAAGACTATGATTTATTTTACACACATATTCCCATTTTATGTGATAACACAAGTACTATTAATTTGACTAAGAATCCAGTATGTCACTCTCGTACTAAACATATCGAGATTCGACATCACTTTCTTAGAGATCATCATCAAAATGGAGATATAAACCTTGTGTACATAGATACTAAAAATCAACTAGCTGACATCTTCACTAAACCTCTAGCGGAAGATCGTTTCAATTATTTACGTCGAGATTTAGGAATTTTGGACGTCAATAATATTAATTAATTTTATTTTACGATTATATATCATTACGCAAAAACTGTGTTAGAGACAAGCCAATAAAGAGTCTGTCTGTCACCACAACTACGGTTGAAGCGAAGCGGTACTTAAGAGTTCCCCGGTGAACCTCCGCCAGCTGGGACAGTACTCCTACAGCTAATCTGAGACAGTTGTTGTGTAACGATATTTAATTCGTAAAATAATATTAATTATGTTAATTGAAGGCTAAAATAACTAATCTTTGAATTAAATATTTGAAATGAGACAATGAAAAAGAGTGGCAAAAATCAACTTTATAGAACCCTAGGCGAATTCGGCCAGAGCTCTGACCGAATTCGGCCCGAGTTCGGTTGAGGGTATCAGGCTATATATCCAGAACCCGAGCGCCTCTCTTCTTCATTGCTTCCAAATTTCTTTCAAATAGCAGCAGCAGCCGACCCGAGCACCAAAATCCTAGTTCTTCATCACCCTATTCCATCCAATCCAAGTGGTGAAATCTCTCCAAAATTTGGAATCGTGCGGAGATCGTCGTTCTCTATGACATATCTTGATTTCGTAAGGTATAACTTCATCTCTCTCCACCTTTCAATTAGTGCATTTTTATTCCAATTTGTACATATGGCACCTAAATTCAATCCATCTAAGAGGAAGAAGACGACTCCTAGTGAGGAAGGGTCATCTTCGCATCCGCATACGGATTCTCTCTTCTCGCCAGTCCAAACAAGCGACGGTGCGTTCGACGGGTTTTTCTTCAAAACCCTAGACCAAGCCCTACTGTGGTATGGAGACTTCTCCATGAGATCCATATGCACAGGCGCTCCAGTCAAATGGACTGTATTTCCTGACCACCGCCTTTTCTTTGAGGCATTAGGGCTACATCTTTTTGTTCAAATATACTTCCCTATAGCAACTAATGCCATTAGATTATTCTATTGCAATCTCATATTAGACACTTTCGATGTGAGCACACGTGTTGGAGGTATTGATATCAATTTCGATGATAACCTCTTAGCAGAGATCCTTGGTATCCCTAACGAAGGTGAACCGCTAGTCGATATCACTGAATTTGATTTCCCCGAAGGCACGACACTCGCAAGTTTCAAAGCGAAACTCTGTGCACCTGATAGAGTACGCTCTGGAAAGTTCAATGCTAACAACCTGAACTTGTTTAACTATGAATTGCATCGCATCATCTATTCCACTATCCTTCCAAAATCTACTTCCAAGGATGATGTGACCTCTCTTGAGCTGTCCGCCATGTACCATATTCTTAAGGGGATTCTATTTTCTGTCCCTAAGACCATGATTCAGATGATGGGTCGTTGTCGTACAAGAGATAAAAATCTCTCTTATGCGATGATTCTCCCACGCATCTTTCAGCGCTTCGATATCGATCTGTCGACTTGAACTCAGGACCCTGAGCCCAAGTTTCTTCAGTTATCCCGTCGTAGCATGACTGCTACAGCTCCACCTACTGCTCCTCCTACTGCACCTCCTCCACCACCTCATCAGTATGCCATGACATTTGAGGGCATACATCAATATTTATCTGCTTTGCACGTCTCGATGACGGACATGGCTCGCGAGCGTGAGTTCCGCGACGTCACCCGCTATCAGGCGCTTGCAAACTCCTTAGCTGATCTTCGTTTCGCCCAGACTGGTCATTCAGCCGGTTCCATCCCTAGAGATCCAGCTTTTTCTGGTTACCGCTGTGAGGATGAGGCTGTTCATGCCTACTTCCAGCCCGGTAACGCCTATGATTGGTACCATCCTGATCGTGCTCCACATCGTGATTATGTTGGTGAGTTCTATGCTGGCGCCCCTCCACATCCTTCTGACGCTGGTACCTCTGGAGCTGGTCCTTCAGGACATGCTGGTCGTGCTGATGATGTTGATGATGATGATGATGATGAGGAGATGTGACTATCTAATTTTGAGTGATATTCTATTGTATACTTGGAAATGCTCCAACATTCCAAGTTTTTATCATTTCTTTTTTATTATTATCAGCACTTTGTAGTTTGCTTCAGTACTTATTTATTTGCATGGACATATTTTTATTTTGCCTTCGTTTATGGCATTCCAGTTTATTTCATCACTATGATTCAGTTTCAGTTTATGTTAGCACTATCTCTCTATGTTGCTTCATTCTTTCTAACTGTCTGTGAAATTACATGTCTGTGATGATTTTATACATACCTGCGATATTTCTCTATTTTTATGCCTTATTATTTTTTATATGTTTTCTCACTATTTGTTACTTATGCATTGATTGCGGGAGAGCCTTTTCTTTTGCAATTATTTTGCTAAGTGACAAAGGGAGAGAAAATTAAAGATCTAACATTTTTTTTTGAGAATACAGGATATGAACAATTCTACTTCTACTTTTTGATTTTTTTGAACAAGCTTAATGTTATATCATTCATAGTTTGTCAATTATCAAAATGGGGGAGATTGTTGGCCCATTGGTCATATGGTCAACCTGATTTTAATAATTGATCAAACTCTGTCTGGATATACGGGACATCTCGGATTCTTGGACATGATCAAGATTGGCTATCCACTGAATTTAAGACCGAAGATCTGTTTGCCTACTCGAGTCTGTAATTCCTTATGCAATGTATTTTTCATTTTATTTAAGTCTAGGAATATGTTGTACACTGTTTTCCATAAATAAATTTACTTTATTTATTGTGTTTCTGGGAAAATTACAACTGTAGGAATCCGATCTAGAAGACGATCGCTTTATCCCTTGGACGATGCAAAGAAGAAAAGCTCTCAAAAATTTTGACAGTAATTTAGATAACTATGTATCTGTACAATGAATGAGAAAAGAACCCTATTTATAGAGTCAAAAATAACTGAAAGGATAACTGTTTTCATAACCTGTGCCTAGTTGAAAATCACACAGGATGTAACCTACGCAAGGTTATGAGCAGTTACTGGACGTAGCCTGTAACTGTTGGACACATGACAATCATGCATGAGTCGTGTGCAAGTTACAGGACACGCAGACGAGAGATCAGTGGCATGGCTGCCACGTATTCCAATTTGATGAAATCCACGCAGACTTGTTGAAGACGAAATCCACGCAGACTTGGGGTCAGAAAGCTTCAAAATCCACGCAAACTTGGGGCAGGAAGCTTCAGAATCCACGCAGACTTGGGGCAGAAAGCTTCAAAATCCACGCAGACGTGGGGCAGGAAGCTTCAGAATCCACGCAAACTTGAGACAGAAAGCTCAAAATACACGCAGACTTGAGGAAGGAACATAGAAGTTCAAAATACACGCAGACTTGAGCCAGAAGACTCAAAATATACGCAAGATTGAGGCATGACTGCCAGCTGTCTTGATTCGACGTGCCTCGACTGACACAAAATCTCTGACAGTGATTACCTTGTCAGTCGCATTAAATGACAAGAAGCTCTTTTGGTACGCCAAATTGATGAAGGCTAAGTCTTGTTGGAGAAGATTTCGAAAGTCACGCAATAGTCGGCTGTGATCTCTCGAGTTTCGTGCATAGGTGACATACGAGGAGACATTCTTTGACTGTCGTGTTGTCAGTCATAATGACACTTCTGACAAATGATGAGCTGTCTCTAGCGTGATTTTTAAACATTGTCTTGATCAACTCAGCGTGACTTTTAGACTCAGTCCTGATCAACTCAGCGTGACTTTGAGACTTTATTCTGATCAACTCAGTGTGACTTTCATTTTTAAGGCCTACAAAACCCCCTTCAAAGTTTTCGAAAAATGATAAATTATTTCGAAATACTTCGAAATTAAGATGATAAAATGAATTTAGTCACGCTGAGATGACTTTAAAGAGATATTTACTCCTAAATGATTGGACTGTTGGGATTCTGTGCAGTTAGGATCCCGTATCAAGCTCCTAAATCAAGGCAAATAATGATGTTGCCGTTTAGAACTCTTCATGAGCCTATAAATAAGCCATAGATCACTTCTTTCCTTCTTTACTTGCTTTAGAGAGATAAAATCCACAGAAGAGAACTTCATCTTCCCCGACGAACTCCATCTTTCCCGACTTCTTCAGCAGCAATGGCTCCCAAGAAAGCCGACTCTCAGGCCAAGGGGAAAGCCCCAGCGACTTCCTCGCGTGCCACCACTGACAGACTCCCTCGACGAGAAGTCACACATCCTCCTTTGCAGTGTAAGTAATGGGGGAATACGAACTGTTGAAGATGACTTGATGAAGATGAAGACGAACTCCACATAGAATTTTTTAGGATTTTAAAACAAATAATGAACTTCAGAAATATATCCCCCCTTCTTAGGGCAAAGGATATTAATAAAGTATGCTCCCTCTTTAGGGTCGGCCATACTTCACATCTTCGTGTTTACGAAGCTCTGTGTTTCACGCAAAGAAGCATGGCTCTCATGACTCTACGTGATTTTTCATGTTGGCAGAAATGTCCATATTGAAATAGTCACGCAGCTTTCATGATGACTCTGCGTGATTTTTCATATATTGGCAGAAATGTCCATATTGAAATAGTCACGCAGCCTTCATGATGACTCTGCGTGATTTTTCAAATGTTGGCAGAAATGTCCATGTTGAATTACTCACGCAGCTTTCATGATGACTCTGCGTGATTTTTCAAATATTGGCAGAAATGTCAATATTGAAATAGTCACGCAGACTTCTGAGAGTCATCCTCTGGATAGATTAGTCTTGATCTGTCAGCGTGTTTTTGTCATTTTTACTTAAATGTGATTCTGGCAATGATGCGTGATTTTCATCCTAATCTGTCTGGACTTTGTGTGAATTAATCATCTGCGTGAATAAATCACTCAGCATGTCTTGAAAGTATATCTGTCTAAAGTCTGCGTGACTTTTGAAATTGTCTTCGAATACTGTAATACACGCATAGACATAGATTTTACTGAAACGTATCTGACCTTGTCTTCTTTCATTTTCTGTAGTGAACATCCGAAGCGAAGAAGCAGATTATGAAGGGCACTTGAGTTCATTTAAACATGATTTATCTCATGTGTAATTTCCTCAATTTGATCTTCCAGAAGCCAGACTATCATTGTTGGCCAATCAAGACCATACAACCTTACTCTGCTTAATGAATGGACAACCCTTTCAGAGTTTGGATTTGGTGTCCCACAAGAAACCAGCATTTTTGTTCGGAGATGCTATAGCACAGAAATCACAACCAAAGGGTATCAGAGAGAAGGTGTGCTTCTACTTCGAAGGTGATGTAAAACAGCCCATGTACTGGCCGAAGGTTTCCAGGGGCTTATCAATCATGAGATTTATGCAAGCCAGCTATCCCAGAAAGATGTCCTGGCATTTAACAGAATATCAGCAGGCGAAGGCGAGCCGTATAATTTACAAAAAGGAAGGATTTTTCAGTGCCCCGGAGAATCATGTATCAGTGTTTCGGGGTTTGAAGCCTGGATACATACCACCTGAAGACTCGTCAATATTAATGCCATTCAGGATGTCCATTTTCATAAACGAATTCATGTCAAACAAGAATGCATTCTACCCCACCGATTCGACGCCGAGGATGAACGGCTTGATGAATCAGGAGAATGTGCGATGGAGGACTTTGGTCCACTGGGCTTTGGAGAATTTTAAGACTGAGCTAAAGAAGATAAACCTTTATGATGCCGTCGTCAATTCATCCTACGGCTTCAGGCCCAACCCCTTCTTGTTCATGGCATTGGTTGAGAGGTATAACCACAGGACGGGGACATTTATGACTCCAAAACGGGAGATGGGCTTCGCCCTTCATGAGATGGAATACATCTCACACCTGCCGTCAGGCACGTTGCCGTATGAGGAGTACGTGCCTACGACAGAAGAGTTGAATTTTCTGTCAGAGAAGAACCCAGAGATGGTGCATCTATTTGAAGAGATGATGTGCCATTTTGGCACATGTACTCTATATTACAAGAGTTCTAAAGATGAAGCTGGCAACCACATCCAGAAGTGGATGTCTTACCTTTTCATGAACCGTGAAAAGGATGGGAAGAAAATAAACGAGAAGAGATGGTACCAGATTAGCAACTTCAAACCTCTCTCTGAGAGTGAAATCATTTATCTGCTGGAGAAATATGACTGCAAGGATTTCACGATCACTGAAGACTGGTACGAATTCAAAGCTGGAACCATCTTCAGCTCGTATGTGAGACAGAGCGGAAAGATTCTGTCGAGGAACGGTCATTTGGCCGGATTCCTATCTCTGTGGTTAAGAAGATTCATTGTTCCTGGCTCCAGCTCTTTGGACAGGATACATAGAGGCGTCATCTTTGCAGCGGTGCGCCTTATGTATGGTTACAAGCTAGACTTATTATCAGCGATGACCTGTAGACTGAATGCAGGTCTTCGAAATTTTGTAACCAACATGTTATATGATCAGAGGAGGATGACTGAAGAATTCCCACGGATAGAGATGCCCTTCACATATTTATATGGTTGGCTTCTCCTCCATCATGATGGTTTGATACCTCCAGGGGCAGGAGGGAGTGGCAGTCTTTTCCTGGAGAGGTACTCTGGAGAGACTTTCTGGAAGGTTCACACCCTTCCAGAATGCAGAAATATCTTGAATCGAGCTTCACATTGGTCCATTCAATGTGTCCCTCCACCACTGGGTTATGAAAGCATGCCCTTGAATATGATGGACGGAGATATGGGAAACAGGCTAGATGACGTAGCCTTCCAATGGTTGCAGAGAATCAGGCCGTCTCATCTAGTATACCGTCATGAAGAGATGACGTATCTGGAGCCATATTTACCAAGCCGATTTGCCAGACAATTCGGATATGACCAACTTCACGTTGGAAACGCCACCACTTGCCTTTCTGCTCGTGGAGGGCTTATTGACAGAGCTCGGGCTTGGAGATATTTTGCGGCTAGAGATACAAAAGCTGTATTCTCTATGCCTAATCCTTTATCTAGCTCGGGGACGAAGATGCTTTACACATATGCTCGCTTTTATGTGTCGTCGAGCACCTTCAAGCCAAGTTTCAATCTGAAGACCTTTGTTGCGAAGGATGAGCCAGCTCCATCGAAGAGGTCAAAGAAGAAAACTGTTATTCAATAATTTCCTCCGGAACCCGAAGATGAGACAACGGAGGTTGAGCCCCTATACGAATTATTCCAGGAGGGAAATTTTCCTGATGAAGTTCTTCCTCCTATTTTTGTATCCCTTTCTAAGAGGAAGAGAAGCGATGAGTCTGAGACAGTCTCCAAGAAGAGTACTAAGTCTCCAACATCTAAGAAGAAGAAGAAGAAGGTCTCAGTAACTGCTACTTCATCTTTAGGTGGCATCTCAGTTGACGAAGATGACGCCACTGATAAGGACGAAGATGAAGACGATGCTCCTTTGATAACAAGGAGGTCGAGAGGCAAGTATATTAAGAAGTCCGTCAGCAAAATGAAGGACAATGAACTCCTAGAAACGATTATGAGTGGAGGAGTTTTGCCAGAGATTAATGAAGCGGCTTCTACTGAGAAAACAGAGTCTGATGATGTTCACCTTCCGGTAGCTTCAACTGAACATACTGAGGTAGAGTCTATTCAAGCTCAGGAAATGACTGCTCCTACAACAAGTGGAGTATCTATTGAACCCTCAGAGACGAGGATGATCCCATTTGAGCATGGGACAGAAGGCGTCATTCAGGCACTGGATGACCAGATTGATTAGTCTGAAGAGGAACCAGCCCCGGCGGAAGTTACAGAACCTCAAAGTTCCTGAAACTCAAGTTGAAGACGATATTTCTTTGGCCAGAGGCGATGAAGACGTGCCAACGTCCGAGCTACCAGCTGCTGATGACTTGTTGAAGAATGTTTGTACAGACATTATTCTTCGAACTGATATTCCAGGGAAGACTGAACCGACAGCCAATACTGAACTTGCTGTCATTACTGTTCCTGAGATTCATCCATCTCAAGGAATAGATGAAGATGTGAATATTATGGACTCCGGATCAGAGACTCATCTTGAAGCCGGGGATGAAAAAGAGTCTGAGGAAGAAGAAGAAGCTGAAGAAGGAGATGATTGGCATGCTGGCACTTCTACTCCTTATGATGAGGATAAAGTCAGGGGGAACAGAATAGAACTTAGCCCCGAACCTGCTCAATCTCCAGACAATGCTCCAGCACCCAGTAATTCTGGAGCTGGAAGCAGCCATATGAAGCAGGTGTCGGACACTATCATGGACCGGCTACGAGAAGATGCCATACTCCCTTCACATATCGAATATGAACCTCAACCTGGTAGAATTTTATTTCAAATTCTGTTTCTGCTGTTTATTTTTCTTTATATGCTGATATATATTATTTTTTTCTTTGACTGTAGGAACTGCTGCAGCAATGAGTTCGACTCATGCTCCGCTTATCCAGGCTGACGCTGATGAAGGGAGTTCACACTTGCCAACTTCTCCAGTCGCACACACTTCCGTTCCCAGGATAGAGAACATTCAAGCTTCTTCTTCCATGATGACGACGACTCCTGGATTTGAGACTGGGCTAGCAAGAACTCTGGAAATGTATTCAGAGATCATTTACTCATATCTAGATACATATTCCAGACGTTTCTTGAAGGACGAAGCTATGCCCTTTTCTGATCTTCGAACTATGGTCAAGTTCCCGCTCATGGCGTTGCGACATGCTGGTTGCGAATCTCAGTGCATCTTCTTCGAACATCTCATGGATGAGTTGGAAATAACTATCCGAAAATACTGGGAGACTCAGAAAGAAGACATTCAATCTTTAACTGCGGCTGAGATCAGTCAACTAGAGCATGAAGCTCAGTCCCAGCAAGCTGCATTAGAAGCATTTCTTGCCACTTCTTCTGAGAAATTAGTAGAAAAGGACGAAGAAATATTAGCTACTCGTCAAAGAGTAGAGCTTCTGGAGAAAGATAAAGCATCAAAGACTGAAGAGCTGAAGAAATTGAAAGAGGAGTTGGCTCGCCTTCAAGAGTGAATTGCTATCATAGAAACAGAACAAGCGGAGGTTACTGCTGCTTATATTTCTGAAGCCGAACGCTGTAAAACTCTTCAAAAGGAGCGAGAGCAGATGCAGGCGGAACAAATTGAAGAAGTCAACCGTCGCCAATCTGCTATCATCATTTTTGATGAACAAAATGTCACAGTTGAAGCAGCTGAAAGGGTTCAGAAAGATCATGAAGAGAAACTGAATGCTATTCTTGATCGTATCAGGGAGCTAATAACTCCCAATAAGTGAATCTTTTTCATTCTCACTTGTATCCAATGTTTTGATTATGAATGAACACAAATAAGAATTCTTGATCTGATTTTTGGTTTTGCTGTTTTGGTAATGATATAGAAAATATGTTCAGAGGTAAATAATATATGACACATTTCAATAGAATAGAATATACAAACAAATTTTGTAATTCTATCAGATGATATTAAACCAGAAATGATCTTAGTTTAATACTGATTAGAAAAAATAGAATTCAGACATAAAAATATCTTTGAACTCAATTTTTCATGAACGGATAAACCGTCAGGTATTAATGAACGGATGAACCGTCGGATGAATATAATAAATGAACGGATGAACCGTCAGACATTAATGAACGGGCGAACCGTCGGATGAATGTAATAAATGAACGGATGAACCGTCAGGCATTAATGAATGGGTGAACCGTCGGATGAATGTAATAAATGAACGTATGAACCGTCAAGCATTAATGAACGGGCGAATCGTCGAATGAATGTGTCGCTTCAGTATTTGAGGAACTTCTTCCTATAAATATAGCAGAAATCTGACAAGAACGAACACTTCTACTCTTCGACATAAAAAATGTCGTCTGAAGAAGCATATAAGAAGGCTGAAATTGCCCTGAAAATTCAGAAGGACACTGAAGAACGCCGTGCCGATCCAGTTCAGCCGAAGGAGGTAGAAGCAGGCGAAGGTTCGTCTGCACCCAAGCCACCACGAGATATTCTGGACTTTCTGCTTGATCCAGGAAGGACTAAAGAAGAGAAAACCATGAGGATGGCTGCTTGCAAATTCCTCGTGGGTTTCAGCAAAGAAGTTCTCAGCTCTTTTGCTGATCGTGTTTTCGAGAAGGACGGTAGCGGTCCGCGTCCAAATGTAGAGAAGGATGATAGTGATCTTCCTTAATATCATGTACTATCATTCATGATTAAAATAAAATAAAATTTTATTTATAAACATGAACTTGTCTGATGATTTATAAGTATTTATATTTATACATAATACTTTTTAAGGAATTTGCCATTGATAGGCATCATAACTTTTCGACCATCCAGTTCTGAGAGTTGATAAGCTCCATTTGAGAAAACTCTGCTCACAACATAGGGACCTTCCCACTTTGCGTCGAATTTGCCTTTGCTCATATGAGTCATAGTCATAGGACGTCTGACTGTTAGAACAAGTTCCCCTTTTTGATATGCTCGAACTCTGACTTTTTTGTTAAAAGCTCTTGAGATTCTAGCTTGATAGAATTCGATATTCTGTTGAGCAGATAACCGCTTTTCATCCAGAGCTTCTAACTCCTGAAGTCGAAGATGATCATTATTTTCGACAGTAAGTTCATTAGCGATTGCTATCCTTAAAGAAGGAATTTGAATCTCTAATGGAAGAACAGCTTCGCATCCGTACACCAGAGAGAAACGTGTACATTTAGTAGCATTACGAACTGTAGTCCGGTAAGCCCACAAACATTCACCAAGTTTCTCACTCCAATTACGTTTGTTAGTAGAGACAAACTTCTTTAGGAGTTTGATGATGGTCTTGTTGAAAGCTTCTGCTAATCCATTAGCTGCCGGATTATATGCGGTAGAAGCCATATTGTTGATCCGATGATCGTCACAGAATCGAGTAAATTTTTGGCTGACGAATTGTGATCCATTATCATGAATAATGCGTCGAGGAACACCAAATCTGTAGATGACATGATGCTTGATAAAGTTGATGACATTGGAAGTCTTGACTTCAGATAAAGGAATGGCTTCGGCCCATTTGGAGAAATAATCAGTTATTGCGAGAATAAACCGATGACCTTTTGATGACGACAGATTGATTGGACCGATAATGTCCATGCCCCAAGCTTCGAAGGGCCATGATGCTGCCGTTGGATGTAGAAATTCTGAGGGTTGATGAATAAAATCTGCATAGATTTGACAAGCTTTACACTTCCTTGCATATTCGATGGCATCTGATACCATAGTGGGCCAGTAATAACCCATACGTCGAATACAGTCTTGCAGTTTTGGTCCAGGCTGATGTGCTCCACAAATTCCATCATGTGCTTCGCGGATAATTTGTTGAGCCTCATCACCGGCAATACATCGAAGAAGTAAACCATCATAAGCTCGACGATATAAAGTTTTCGTAGTATGATTGTAATAGAATCTGAGTGATCGTCGTCTGATAGATGCTGCCTCACTCGAATTGTCTGGAAGAATATCATACAATACGAAATCTAAGAAAGGAAGTCTCCAATCTTTATCCGTATTCTGAGTCTCAGCTGAATTACTGAAGATGAATTCCATGCTAGAATCAGATGAAGATAATAATGATTTACGACTAAATCCAAATCCTCTTATTGTGTTGACATCATGAGATGTTGATTCTTCAATGTCAACTGGAAGTCCTAGAGTTAGATTGTTTTCGAGATAAAATAATTCTTGATTGCAAACAACAATTATTTGTTGACGTCTAATTGGAATAGCTAACACAGCTGCAAGATTAGCAAGAGCATCAGCTTCTGTGTTACATGCTCGCCTAACATGCTCGATGAAGAATCCTTCAAATGAAGAAGCCATGGATATAGCCGATCTATGATAAGAAACCAGATCTTGATGACGAACTTCATAAGTACCCCTTATCTGATTGACAATAAGTTTAGAATCTCCATACGCTTCCAAATATTGAATATTCAGATGTTTAGCGAGTTGAAGACCAATAAGCAGTGCATTGTATTCAGCTACATTATTTGAACATGGTTGATCGAGAGAATAAGCTCTTTGGATAGCAAGACCTTCTGGCGACACAAGAATAATTCCAACTCCAGCGACAATGTCACCATTAGGACCTATTCTTGAAGCTCCGTCAAAGAATAGACGCCAAGTAGGATCTTCTTCAGCAATTTGGTTTGAATCTAGAACTTCATCTGGGATTTCATCATAGAGTTTTGAATTTTCTGGAATTGAATGAGCGGCCAGAAAATCAGCTAAAGCTTGTCCTTTGACTGACTTCTGAGGGATATAGTGCATATCATATTGAGCAAGTAAGATTCCCCAGTTAGCCAATCGAGAGTTCAAAACACTGGGTTTCTTCATCATGACCCGTATAGGATTGATCCTGGAAATGACATGAATGGTCTGGCCAATGATATAATGTCGTGTCTTTTGGACAGCGAACATCAAGGCTAGACATTCTTTTTCGACCGGTGAATATCGAGGTTCAGCTCCGGTCATAGTACGACTGAGATAGTAAATGGCTTGTTCATGACCATTTTTATTCTTTTGAGTGAGCAATGCACCCAATGAATGACTCATTGCTCGGGTATACAGGAGGAACGGTATTCCTGAGACGGGAGGTACCAATACTGGAGGGCTCATCAGATATTGTTTTATATCATCGAATGCTTTCTGACATTCATCATTCCAAACAAAAGAAACACCTTTCTTCATAAGTTTATTGAATGGTCTGTAGCGTCCTGAAAGATTAGAGATGAATCTCCTGATATAAGCGATCTTTCCTTGAAATTCTCGTAGCTCTTTTAAGGTGCGTGGAGGACGCATCTCTTGGATGGCTTTGATCTTCTCGGGATCCACGTGTATACCTGTCGAGGTAATGACGAAGCCGAGAAATTTGCCACTAGAGACGCCTAAGAAGGACTTAGTAGGGTTCATCTTTAATTGATGCTTACGCATTAGATCAAAAATAGTCTTCAAATCTTGGATGTGATCCTCTTTTTGTCGACTTTTGACTGCAATATCATCAACGTAGCATTCGACTATTTTTTGCAGATGTTCACGGAATATAGTGCTCATGGCTCGTTGATAATTTGCTCCTGCATTCTTGAGACCGAATGGCATAACTGTATAACAGTATGTACCAATCGGCGTTCTGAAAGAAGTGTGTTTCTCATCATCTGGAAACATTTTAATCCGATTGTACCCAGAATACCCGTCCATGAATGACATCCGTTCAAACCCACAGGTATTATCGATCATAACATCAGTGATTGGTAGAAGGAATTCATCTTTTGGACATGCCGCATTGAGATCGCGGAAGTCTATGCATACTCTGATCTTGCCAGTCTTTTTAAGGACAGAAACTATATTAGCCACCCAATCGGGATGTTGTTCCTTTCTAATAAACCCAGAGGCTATGAGTTTATTGACTTCAGCTTCAATTGCATCCATAATGTCTGGACGAAATCGTCGATGTTGCTGCTTGACCGGTTTAGCATTCGGCATGATATTGAGTTTATGAGTTGCGATTTGTGGATCAAGTCCTGGCATATCTTCATAACTCCAAGCGAAGACATCGATGTATTCACGAATAAGTTTGATCATGTCTTGTTTATCAGTTTCTGAAAGACTTTCACTAATGAATATTGGTTTGGGGGATCCCTCTTCACCAACATCTATTTGAATGAGTTTGTCTTCAGTCGGAGGTTCTTTTTGTTCGAAACGGAACTCCCATTGATTATCTAACCTTTGGGCCCATTATTCTGATTCAGGTGAGATTTCAAACTCATCTTCGTCTTTATCACTTTCTTCAGAACGGTCAATAGAGACCATGTTGGAAGATAGAATGTTACAGTGGAAGTCACCGATACTTGTATCAGAATCCCAAGAGGTAGTACTAGAAGAATCAGATCTCTTATCTTCATCAGATTCGGGATCTTCATGAACAGTATTGATAAAAGGAGTAGGAGCAATATAGCCTAATCCGCATTTCGCCCTTCCATATTTTAAAGGAGGAATCCGAACAGGCATTCTTCTTCCTCTCCCATTACTAAGGCCCGTTCTGAAGTCATAACCCATATTTTTAATGATGTCTTTAGATTGCTGACTATAACGACGTAGTTGTAATCTTCCAGTATCATCGTTTTTGTCATCATCTTCAGGGTTAGAAGGATTTTGGGGCCCTTTGTAAAAGATTATTGGAATGTCTCCTGGCTTTCTGCTGGGAACTAGAAAGTATAAAGTTTGTACTGATTCTAGGGATACATCTGTATGAAAAGTCTGTACAACTCCTATGGTTATTGTTCTCAAGTCATCTAACAAATGCAAATAACTATGAACATGATTACACACATCAATATACTGCAAAGATGGAGACTTTTTATTAAATTTAAAAGTAGCAGTATTTACATTAGAAGAAGGCTGAGCCTTAGAGATCTTAGCCAAATCAATGACTAAAGGGGGAGAAGAAGAACGAGAAAAAGTTTTGTTTCGATTAAGATCGATAACAAATGGCTCAGAAGAGGTGAGCTCCCTTGAAGTCTGAGATGGAAGAGTAGTCCGCCCTCCAACTGGGATTACCAGAGTATCCTGTTTCATATGTGAAGATACAGGAACTGTAGTACGCCCACTGACAGGAATGATCAGTGTATCTTGAGTAGACGACTGAGGTAATGGAGAGATCCGCCCGCTCACTGGAATAATGAAAGAACCTTCTCCAGAGGGTTTAGGAGATTATTGCTGATTAGTTCGACCTTTAACAGGGATTATTAAAGTCTCACTTTGTGAATCCTCTTTCTCCATAGCTTGTATCACCCTTGTATACTCTTCTTTGTACATCCAGGAATCATTGAAATAAGCTTCAACTCCATGGAAAGGATTTATATCAGCAACTTCTTTTTGTACTCTTCCATTGCTGTCAATGTATTTAAAACACTGATGAAGAGTAGAAGGCGCCACATTATTTTCATAAAGAAATGGCCTCCCCAAAAGAAGATTATAGGATCCCACAATCTCGATCACATAGAAAGTGACTTTGGATCTGAAATCACCTATCTGAAGTTTCAGGTGAATCTTTTCCAAAGGCTCGCTTCGGCTTTGATTGAATCCCAGGATAGTAGTAACCGTCTTGAAAAGCTTGTGAAGAGGGATTTTTAGTTCATCCAACAGACTCTTTGGCATTATACTTATAGCAGACCCTGGATCAATGAGGATACGATCTATCTTCATCGTATCGATATAACCGGTGTAGTAGAGAGGCCGATCATGTCGATTATCTTCCAGTAGCATGTCGTCTTATGTAAAAGTGATATTTGGGATAATCTCCAATACACTGTTGTAATGTAAGCAAATGGCAGGTTCTTCATCTGGCTTCTTTAATTGTGCAAGACAAGAGTCAGCTTGTAGAAGTGTCTCACTTAACGTCTCCCGAGTTTCTTTAGAAAGACGTAGAAGTTCAAAGAGAGACATTCTAGCTGGAGTATTAGCAAGTTGAGCTAGAATGTCGAAGTTATAAGGTTTCTGAAGCCCAAGAGGAGGGGAATTCTTGATTGGCTTATCAAATCGAGCTTGTTGTTTGCCTTTCTTCAAAGCTGTGGGCTTGGAAGGAGCAGGTTCAACCGGTGCAGTTGAAGAAACAGGTGCAGTGGATAATTCTTCTTCAAGAGGAACATTAGGAGCATCTTTGTCAGCAGGAGGGATATCAGGAGTATCCTCGGGACTCTTGGAATAATCCTTTAGATAAGGTTTCCCTGTTCGAGTAGCACCAGCAAGTGCTTCTTCTTTATCTTTTGATTCTATGTCGGGAGTAGATCCAAGAGAAGTCATATGACATGACTTAATCTTTCCAGCCTTTTTGGACTTTCGGAAAGTAGTCTTTTGAAGAGGAGGAGATTCAAAATCTGCTATTAGATCAGGATGAATCCATATGATTTCTCCTGTTTTTATAGTGATTGGCACTAATCCTTCAGACTGTGGAGGAGGAATATTCATTATTTCAAGAGTTGCCTTGGGAATAGGAACGATCCCACTTTCAAGGAGTTGAGGAAGGAAATCTCCAAATTGCATAGAGACGAAGTTGGAGGTAACGGTCTTCTCTTCTGGAGTAAGAGAGATAGCTCCAGATTTAATCATTTTCTGGATCTTTCCTTTCAGTACATAACATGTACGAATTGTGTGACCCAATATTCTGTGGTATGGACAGTATTTAGGATGATCTGTCTTATCAGCTTCATCAGGTTTCTTGATTTCAGGTAATTGTATTTTATTACCTTTCAGCAGACATTCAAAAATTCCAAGGACATCATCGTCATCAAAAGAGTATTCTTCTTTGGGACGAGGTGCTCTTGGTTGTTGAGTTGTAGAGGTAGGAGGAGTTTGAACAGTTGATGCATCTTTACTCTGAAGATTAACTTCAAGGGTTTATTTTCCCTTGCTCTTATTGAATTTAGCATTATTGTTATTACTTTGACATGTTTCTTTGGGAGTCATCTGCACTCCTAAACCTTTGAAAGTTTCAGCACTGACTTCTACGGCTTTGGCACTAACTATGAAGGAAGGCCAATCTTGAAATTGAGTAGATCCTGTCCACATGCTGATGATTGGCAACAAATTTGATTTGCATGTGTCGATGGTGACAGCATCAGGAGTTCCAAGAGGCATCTTCAGAGCTTCTCTTCGAAACCGTTCAATAAAATCCTCTGTAGTTTTATTATTTTTCTGCTTGATTCTTATAAGAGCAGACATAGTCATGTCATTGAGCCCTTCATAGAACCGTTCAAGAAACATTTGTTTGAAACCGGCAAAAGAAGTAATACACCCATCCGGAAGACTTCTATACCATTCATAAGCCGTTCCTTTGAGACATCCGACAAACACCCGAGTAAGGAGGGCGTCACTTGGTTGCAGCTGGTCAGTCATCACTTCAAAGTGATTAATAAATTGACTCGGAGAAGTGGTTCCATCGTAGAATGAGATAGTAGGAGGCTTGTATTTAGGAGGATACGATACTTGCTTCCATTCTATCAGATAAGGTTGCTTAATGCCTAACCTTTATAAACCATCCTTCTGTTTGAATGCCTCAAATTGAGTTCGGAGATTCCTCAATTCTTCAGTAACAACTCTGGAAGATTGTGGAGTTGTAGCTTGTAGAGAATAGTTGGGAGGAGGAACAGCATTATAAGCACTACCCCCAGCTCCAGAGAGACTAGGAACTGGTTGAGCTTGCCCAGGAGTATTGGATTGTACTGCTGGTCCAGGAGTATTGGATTGTACTGCTGGAGGAACATGTACTGGACTTACACCAGTGTCAATTGGTATGACATCTGGTACAGTCTGTCGATTTTGTAGTTGGGTTGCCATGAGTTCATACATCGACTTCATAGTATCAGCCATAGACTTCATTTGCTGTTCCAAAGAAATAATTCTTTGTTCTTGAGGAGTCATGGAAGAAGAAGGTTCATCAGTATTCCCATCGACCATATAAGTCGTGACTGTACGAGGGATTATTGATGAACTGGTGGATGTTGTTTGTTCTGAATCACTGCTTTGTGTATCAAAGTCATTTGTAGGAGAATTACCTCCAGTAGGAAGAGGTAGGAAGTTAGATTCTCCAAGAAATTCAGAATCATTCTCAGAAATCAAAGTCCTTTGATTAGAAGCCATGACTCTTGATCTGGTGTCTCTATATACTCCATTTGGACTATCAGTTCTACCCCAGTATCCCGAGAGGTCATGTTGACAGAAGCATACAGAGGTTCATCTTCATCAGGCATAGGTTCACACTGAATCCGATTGAAGACAGATTGTCGTTTAGTTTGACATCTGCATTACATTGTGACTCTTGGCTGGAAGTTACATTCATGATCAACATGGTCCTGATCCATTGATTGACATCTGCATTGAATTATGACTCTTGGCTGGAAGTTACATTCAGCATGATCCATTGACATGGAATTATTCCTTCTTTTCTGTTGAAGGTGTTCTCGTAAATCTGTCTGTGAAGATTGAGGTGCATCAGAGAACATTCTTTGTGTGTTTTTAGGAATATATTTCCGGTTCTTGGGTCTTGATGGCTCTTGATTATATAAAGAGTGATTGATATAAGCCACATAATTTCTAGCATACTCTGCATCTGGATCCTTTATTTTTGTTCCCGATTGGTATGGTTTTTTAACTCCAGAAGTACTTTCCAAACGGGTTTGATTAAGTTTTGTTCTTAAATCAGTTGGAGGTAACACATTAGTTTTTGAAACTTGGAGTTTTCCTTCCATTGATCTGGATATTTGCAGAGAAGGAAAAGTTGAACCATCCCCTTGATTAGGAGTTGGTAACAGACCCTCTTTTCTAGACAAATTCTGTACCCAATTCGAAGAAGTCGTAGAAGAAGACATTAAGAAATGTTTCTTCTTAGACTTATTCAAGTTTTGAGACATAGAATGTCCAGAAGGAAGAGTAGTCAAAAGACCATCTCCTTTTCTTTGACTAACAAAATTGTCAGTCAAAGCTGTTCCTGAAGTAAACACTACAGGAGCAGAAGAAACAACTAAAGAGTTATTTCTTTTCGAAGGGACTTTGTGAGCCATTTGTGGAGGATTTCTAGCAAGACCACCCCCAGTTCTAGTAGAACTTGGTAAAGAAGAAGAGATAGCTAAAGAGCTATTCTTCTTAGAGTATGCTGGTGACAATTTGGCTAAGGAGCCAGTATTGTCAGCGTATAAAGTCTTGGCTAAAGAGCCAGATTTTGGTGAAATACACGCTGGAACAGATTTGGCTAAGGAGCCAGTGCTGTCAGCGTGACTTTTGAACTTAGAAATGCATGCTGGAACAGGCTTGGCTAAGGAGCCAGTACTGTCAGCGTAACTTTTGAATTTAGAAATACACGCTGGAACAGGCTTGGCTAAGGAGCCAGTGCTGTCAGCGTGACTTTTGACTTTGAGATTGCACGCTGGAACAGGCTTGGCTAAGGAACCAGTGCTGTCAGCGTGACTTTTGACTGTGAGATTGCACGCTGGAACAGGCTTGGCTAAGGAACCAGTGCTGTCAGCGTGACTTTTGACTGCTTTCGTCTTCGAGCACACAAGAGTGTGCGTGCTTGAAGTAGAGTCCTTGCCAGTGTTAGGAGTAGACACTGTGGCAGAAACTTCACCCTTGGTTGCCAACAGATTCTTAGGGACGTAGATAGATCGTCCCTTCGACTTGGCAGTGGTGATGGAGGCTGAAGTGGGCTTGCCACCCTTAGCCCGCTGCATTTCTTCGTAGGCAAGTTGATCGAATTGGATCGATATCACCTTCTTCGTCGAGCCGACTGACGAAGTGTCGCATTGAGTTATTGCCATCTCAGAAGAGGAGATGGTTTTTCCCAGCAGAGTCGCCAATTTGTTTTCCATAAATAAATTCACTTTATTTATTGTATTTCTGGGAAAATTACAACTGTAGGAATCCGATCTAGAAGACGATCGCTTTATCCCTTGGACGATGCGAAGAAGAAAAGCTCTCAAAAATTTTGATAGTAATTTAGATAACTATGTATCTGTACAATGAATGAGAAAAGAACCCTATTTATAGAGTCAAAAATAACTGAAAGGATAACTGTTTTCATAACCTGTGCCTAGTTGAAAATCACGCAGGATCAAACATACGCAAGGTTATGAGCAGTTACTGGACGTGGCCTGTAACTGTTGGACACATGGCAATCATGCATGAGTCGTGTGTAAGTTACAGGACACGCAGACGAGAGATCAGTGGCATGGCTGCTACGTATTCTAATTTAATGAAATCTACGCAGACTTGTTGAAGACGAAATCCACGCAGACTTGGGGTCAGAAAGCTTCAAAATCCACGCAAACTTGGGGCAGGAAGCTTCAGAATCCACGCAGACTTGGGACAGAAAGCTTCAAAATCCACGCAGACGTAGGGCAGAAAGCTTCAGAATCCACGCAAACTTGAGACAGAAAGCTCAAAATACACGCAGACTTGAGGAAGGAACATAGAAGTTCAAAATACACGCAGACTTGAGCCAAAAGACTCAAAATATACGCAAGATTGAGGCATGACTGCCAGCTGTCTTGATTCGACGTGCCTCGACTGATACAAAATCTCTGACAGTGATTACCTTGTCAGTCGTATTAAATGACAAGAAGCTCTTTTGGTACGCCAACTTGATGAAGGCTGAGTCTTGTTGGAGAAGATTTCAAAAGTCACGCAATAGTCGGCTGTGATCTCTCGAGTTCCGTGCATACGTGGCATACGAGGAGACATTCTTTGACTGTCGTGTTGTCAGTCATAATGACACGTCTGACAAATGATGAGCTGTCTCTAGCGTGATTTTTAAACATTGTCTTGATCAACTCAGCGTGACTTTTAGACTCAGTCCTGATCAACTCAGCGTGACTTTGAGACTTTATTCTGATCAACTCAGCGTGACTTTCATTTTTAAGGCCTACATATACCGAGTCGTACTGGCAAATAGGCTACCCTCAAATGAGTTCAAAATGTTTTTAAAATGACCTCTCAAAAAGGTTTTCAAAAAGGTTTTCAAAGATCACCAAAAGCTTTTTCAAAACCCTAATTAAACCCTGACTTAACCCTGACAGAACTCGGACCGAGTTCGGCCAGAGTTCGGCCAGAGTTCGGTTAGTGGCCGTTGTGATTTTGAATCCTTGAAACTTGGTCCTCCTGTAGTTGCGGATTTGACCGAGATTTGCTCATAGAGTTCTGCCCGAATTCTGTCAGAAGTCTGCCTTTGGAACTCCTATAAATAGAGAAGGATTTCGATCATTTCAACTCACTCATTCACTTTCAATCTTCTCTCTATCTAAAGCTTTCAGTCTTCCAAAGAGTTTTCTAGAGCTTTCAATTTCAGATCCCAAGCCAGTTACAATCCTCTAGTCAATTTGCCAGTGCGGTACGGTCTAGAAGTTTCTGAGAGATTGTAATCAGAAGACTTGATTGAAGAATACCTCTTCACATTTGAAGTTGGACGAGTTCTTCGTATCAAAGCTCGCGTTGTAGAAGTTGCAAGGACTTCGTAAGAAAACTTGCGATTTTTCCAATAGTGGATTCAACTGGTAGCAAGAGTTCTACCGACTGGATTAGTCCTCAACAGCGGGATACCAGTATACATCGCTGTCTTTGCATTTGCTCTCTTAACTCTATCTTTACTTTATTTCAGTTGTGATTAATATTCTGTGATTGTGCTGCTAACATTTTTAATTAGCATTATTCCGCTGCCAACTCTATTCACCCCCCCTCTAGAGTATTACACTTTACTATTTCATTCCTACAAATACAATAGATTTTTCCTTCATGATGAGTTGTAGGGAGTCTAATGTATGCTCAAGTATGTACGCGTCAGGATATTGCGTACATATTAGGATGTTAGGCAGATATTTAAGCAAATATGGATGGATCATTGGATAGCAGTCAAACTACTTAAGTAATTAATAGAGAACATAAAATTATATGCTCTTTGTAGGAGATCGAATAATTCTGGAGATCATAAGGTATTCTGACTCCGATTTTGTTGGATGCCAACATAGCAGGAGATCCACATCAGGTTATGCTGACTAATGGAGGTATATTTTGGATGAGTGTCAAACATGCACTTATAATTTTTTCCACCATGAAAGCAAGGTTTATAACATGCTGTGGGGTATCTATTCAGGAAATATGGTTGCGAAATTGTCACAAGGCTGCGCCTACAGTACGGTGTTGAAAGAACACATAAAATTATGGTGTGACAATAAATCAGCAGTATTGTATTCCAATAACAACAGAAACTTGTATAAGTTCAAGGATATTGACATAAAGTTTCTAGTTGTGAAGGAAAGAATTCAGAATGGTTATAGTGTCCATATAGCACATTAGGACAAACTCCATGTTAACGGATCCGCTCACAAAAGCATTATCACCCAGGGTCTTTCATGAGCATACTGCTCATATGGGTGTTAATTAAGAATATGGCAATATAGTAGGAGTTTGTATTTTATGTATTTGGGTGCTATTTGGTTTTGGACACATTTATGTATTAAAGTATTTTGGATATTTATCTGATCAGATATATGAAAATTTAGTTCATTCTGTTTTCATTATGTTAAAGTATTGATCTCACTAAAGTTAAGGAGGACCAGTTGGAAATAGACATGTATTGATCACATTGCGTATAATTTCCATGCTACGCATCCATGATTGATCTATGTCGTTTAGCTATATTGGTATATGTGAACATTGATGGTTTACTTACGCTATATGTGACAAAAGCCGCTTTGATCCTATATTGATATGGTTAATGGACGAGATTGTCCGGATATACCTTAAGGATTAAGATAGCAATTTATGAGCTCACTAAGGTTAACACAATTATAAGGTTACATATGTAGCCCAGTGGGAGATTGTTGGAATTATTCAATAATTAAGGGGCCACACATGCAAAATTAATTGTGTTTAGGCTATCTAAATAATTAAGCCAAATTAAAGTGGTCTATTTGGAAATTGGCTTAAGGGTATAATTGTCATGGAATTAATGTGTAGATACCGGAGATAATTCTAATTTGATGAGGGGCCAAATTAGAAATATCAACACACACACACACACACACACACACACACACACACACACACACACACACACACACACACATATATATATATATATATATATATATATATGTAAAAATATATATATATATATATATATATATATATATATATATATATATATATATGTGTGTGTGTGTGTGTGTGTGTGTGTGTGTGTGTGTGTGTGTGTATTCATTAGGATTATGGTCCCCAACTTATATGGCCACCAAAAAAGAGGTTTTTTTTCTTTTTCTCTTCTGCATCCCCATCAACAGAAAGAGAGGGACAAAGGATTCGGATTTTTCTTTGTCATTAAGGGTCGTAGCAAGTTGGAAGATCGAACCAAATAAAGAGACGATCGCTTCAAGATCCATCAAGCCTAGCAATGGATTCAGGTACGCTTCCGCAATTTAATTTATGTTTTTCATCTCATGAATCGACATGGCACAATAAAGTTCTAACAAAGTGTTCATCAATTTATGATAGTGCTTAATAGTTAATACTTAATGTTAAACAATTAAGATAATTAATCTACTAAAAGAAATAACCAATAGCAGACAAATTATCACTACGGAATTAAGTAAATTCATAATTCAAATAGTTGTATGGTTATTTCTTTTTGTTAATATTGACAATTTGTATAATCGAATTCAGTTGGTTCTTGTAGTCAGTGAGGGCAGGTATAACCTCTCTGGCTTAGCGAGCGATCTCGAAATCGAACCGCGGAGAGGTGTAGGTGTGTGTTTGTGAAAATCGAGGACGATGAGTCCAAAATGCATGCAATACAGCATGCACAAATTTTTTTACGTTACGCAAGACATCGCAAAAAAATACTGACAAATTGTGTTTAGTAATTATTTTGATTTGTTAAACTAATTATTCAATTATAATTATATTGGACTCTCTTACATTCCAAGTTTTCACTTTATAACCTAAGCAAACACATTTGAAATTACAATGAGACAAAAAAGGTACATGAATTTCATACATTTTCCACCTATTGTAAGTGCAAATCCAAATTATTTACCCATTTATACTCTACCAAATATCCCAAAGTCGACCTTTAATTCATAAGTTGTATTTCTTCACCTTAGAAAGATAGCATGTCAAATAATAACATGTGATTTAACTTTCATTTGTGCAAGTTTTAGTTTACCTAGTTCTTTAACAATTTTAAATTATAATTCTTTGTACATAATTGATTTGGGTCTTTCAAAGTTTATAACTCTTAGTCAATTGTACAAAATATAACTTTTACTTTAGGATAATTATAGATAACAAGCTTAGAAAATTCTTTAAACTTTTTCTCAGGCATTTAAAATTTCCTTGTTGTTAGCTACAATTGGTAAGAATGCCGTTTTAGCAAAATTTCCATTTCTATGGGTTTGTTTGTCAAAAGGCTTTAACAATCACATCATCACAATTCAATTGCACATCAATTGGCCTCATTTATCAATTATCATAAATTGCATTTCTAATTCTCTGTGACAATTGACCTCCATATACTTTATGTAATTATACTAATCCTCAGTCATAATATGCAATTGAAAAATAAATTTTGTATAATATTATTTTAACTAGCAAAATTTCTAATGTTGACATGTTAGCAAAAGAAACTAATACTAATACTAAATACAAATTTTGTATAACATGTCTAAATCATATTTTGTCCCCATACTTTAATTTTCCAATAACAACAACAACAACAACAACAACAACAATAACAATAATAATATGTTCTATACTTACTGATATAAGAACAATAATTAGTTGTAAGTTATGACACTTGACTTTTTAGACAGTACTAAAATTATTTTCATATATATATTCTTTTGGAATTATTTTAACATTTATTGACGAAGTTGCGATAGAGAGTCTAAAGTTTCATGCTACTGCAGATTCTTGGAAGTGGTCCTAAGTTTAGATCTTAGACCTAAAAAAAAGGAAAAGAAAGAACATCAAATCTTAAATTAAACATCTCAAATCATTTTTTTCCCCATGTTTTCTCTTATAAATTATATATGATTTATTCCATCAAATAGTCATGCCCTTTTCTCACATAATAGAAGTTTGGGATACGCAACAAAGTCCAACCACTTTATGTCAGAGTCCACCCCATATAAATGTTCGTATAAAATGCATACACACTTTGTATATCCTACGGTTTGACATGTTAATATTGTAAAAAAAAAAAGGTTAATTAACGATTAGACCATGAATTTTATAATAGTTTAGAGTTTTAAGTACTGGCATGTCCAATTGAAAAGTTCAGATCTTAATATTTTTTTTGTTATAACCTTCTTTCCAACATGTGTTGATTGTTGTCCTTGTACTCATCTCGTGTAATAAAAAAGTTAGCACTGAAATTTTTAATTGAACATGTTATGACTTAAACTCTAAGCTGATACTACTCCAAAAAAAAAAAAAAAAAAATCACAACAATAAGAATAAGGAAAGCAAATAAGAGAAAATTGTAGTAGTTTAATGCAATTACAGTTTTTAATTTTCCAACGACGTGAGGGACATATCTTCATAATTCCACACCACCCACCCCCACCCTCGTCTTTCCTACTCCCCGATCTCTCCTCCCTACTCCAACTACTCCACCAAATGCACCTCATCAAAACCCTAACCCTAACCTGACCTATATTCCTGCCAAAGACCCCACCACCGATGGAGATCCTCTCCCTGAGCGGCCGCCTCCACCTCCGCCGTCGCCTCCTCGTCAACCCTCTCGCCCTCCTCGCCGCCCTCTGGGTCGTCGGCTTCGGATCCGTGTTCCTCTGGCAGACCTCCGGGTTCCGGATCCTCGCCCTCGGACCCGGCCCCCCGCGCCCGGCGCCGGCGCTCCGCCCGGCGGCGTTCAACCTGACGGACTTCGGGGGCGTCGGCGACGGATCCACTCTCAACACGGCGGCGTTCGAGGGCGCGGTGGCGGCGATCGCGGGGCTGGCGGGGGAGGGGGGAGGTCAGCTCAACGTCGGGGCCGGGCTCTGGCTGACGGCGCCGTTCAACCTCACGAGCCACATGACGCTGTTCCTCGCCGAGGGGGCCGTCATACTTGGGGTGCAGGTGAAAATTTCCGAAACTTTAGGGACGGAATTGTTAAAAGATTCCTTTCTTAAGCTTTAGTTACTCGAAAGCGAAAAGTTTATAGTTTGCTGTATCACAACATAATATGAACACAATAACACGGATAAGAAACTATTTTAGGGTCTGCTTGGCAACTGTAGGGCTAGCGGTTATGAGGTGTTTTTAGAGTACCGGTTAGGAGCGGTTATGAGGGGTCCGATTTTGGCAGCTTTTAAACCGGTCCAATCCATGCTTGGTAATTGACTAACGAGCGGTTATGAATTTTTTTTACACAAATAAAATTAAGTAGGGAAGGGTATTAGTAGTTATAATTACACGAATAAAAAAATTGTTACCACCTAGATTTGAACTAAAGACCTCTAGTGTGTAAGTCTAACATGATAACCACTACACCACAACTCTTTTGAGTTAAAAGTGGCCCATAGTACATCCTTGTTCTAATTCTAGATATGTCCATGTTGGTGCCCCTTTAATCTTTGGGCCCTGGGCTGTCGCCCTGCCCTGGGCCAGGGCCGCCCCTGCCGTGTTCTTGTGTGTCCATGCTTTCTAGGTAGTTTGGGTCTGGATTTAGTAAATATGAGTTCAGGTTAGTTGTCATTTTCATTACTTAGTACAGTGTTTGAGTTGCAACATAAGATAAATCAATCGAGTCTAAATGAAAAAAGAGAGGAAATTTTACAGTATAAATGCTGTTTTTTTTTGTTTACTATCCAAAGAAGTTTGTGCTTTTTTTTTGTATGTCCTAGTGTATTTTGGCATGACTGTAGTATCTGATACGTGTCAGTCGGACACTACGCGACACGGATACGGCACCGGGGTTTGGAGTGTCCGTGCTTCCTGTAATTTGGAGCTGGATTTACTAAAGATGAGTTCAGGTTAGTTGTCATGTTCATTTTAGTTTGATTTCACTATATAGTATCAGTTCAGTTGTTTAGAATTTATGGGCTGCTATGTTAAATGATGACGAGTTAGAGTTGGAATATAGGATAACATAATCGGTTCTAAATAACAAAAAACTGGAAAGTTTGTGGTGTAACTGTTGGTTTTTCTTGTTTAATATCCAGAGAAGATTATTTATACAAGACCAGACATAGTTTAACATGAGACAGCAAATAGTAGGTGAGATGTTCAGGTGAGAGTCATGTCAATTCAGTGTTGTGGGTGGTTGAGATCATATAGTGGGTGGAAAAGACAATAAAGCGTAAGGTGGATGAAAAAGGATTGGTAGTTTGGTATTTGAGAATAGTATTAAATAGCATACAACAACAACAAATCCTTTATCCAAGTTTTGGTGTTGGCTGTTTGAATCCTCTTCTTCCAAAGGGCGTCTCAGAGTGTCACGAGGCTCCTGCTTTATGCAGGGTCATATACGCAACCTTACCCTCATACATATGGGGAGAGAGAGACTGTTTTTGTGACTCGAACTGCATCTGTCAGGATATAGCAACAAGACTTACCGTCGTGCCAAACGACTCCCTTAATAGTATTAAATAGCATAACTTGATAAAATTTTGGGTCGGTTAAGGGTTAATCAAGGCATGATCTTTCATCATCCAAGCCTTCTCACTGTTCACATCAAAATGGGGTAACTTATGGAGCATGAGAGACTCACAAATGAACTGGCAAGTTTTACTATTGGCTACCAACAAACCTGAAGTAATCTTCTATGTTGGTGCCAAATTCTTAGACAACTTTGAGCAAGAGAGGGTCTTTACATATAAAACCATGTGTCATGCAGTTTAAGCTCGCTCAACGAAGGAGCACCTGTCACTTTTTGAAACTTATTAGCTACTCATACTAAATTACTGTATTTATACTGTTAGCATGCTCTTTAGGTCAAATTGTATGTTTATTTGCAACTTAATAAATGGCAGAACTGTCTTTCTTGTGGTGAAAAATTCATAGTTTCTGCATTGTAACAGGACGAAAAATATTGGCCACTAATGCCTCCATTGCCATCATATGGATTCGGAAGGGAACATAAAGGACCAAGATATGGAAGTCTAATTCATGGTCAAAATCTTAAGGATGTTGTCATAACAGGTGAGTTCAATTGCTATGTATATTTTTATATAGGTCCTTGCCTAATTTCTTGTAGGTGGTTTTTTATTTTGTAAATGATAGTGAGTAGTGAATGTTATTAGAAATAACAGTGATCTGTAAGTTGGATTACTAAGGGCCAGTTTGCATTGTAGTTACATATCATCCAATCTGCTCAAATGCCCAATTTCGAGACGCTTGTCTGGCTAGCTCTTCGGTAACACCCATTTGAGCCCCAAAATGAATGACACGTTTGAAAGAACGCCCATCCAAAATGTAATTGTGACACGTTTGAAAGAATGCCCATCCAAAATGTAATCAGTTTGGCTCTCACTCCTTGAGTTTGACACCAAATGGACGCCCTGATCAAACGTAAGTTTAATACAGTGTGTAAATGCATAGAAGGCTACACGAGACTGTAACCAGTTTGGCAATGGTGCTGGCATATTTGGTGGCTGCAGGGATAGTGGAAGCATAATTGGAAATCGTCAGAGTGCAAACTCTCCTAAGTTGAAATCCTGAATCCTGAATGAACCCATGAGAAGGTATCCGATTAAAGGCTGTGCAATCACAGAGGTGTGACGCATGTTTCGACTGCTCATATGCCAATTGTATTTATGAGGGGAGCATGAAGGTTGATTGCTTTGCCTTGTGTTTTATTACGAGCCCCCTAAAATTAGAAGGGAAAGACATTGATATTGTTGTAAATTCCTGTTTCTGTCTATTGCAGTATGTTTATAAGTAGTATATAAGGAAATATTTTTCTTGTATGTGGTTCAAGGTTTTTTTTTTTTCCTTATATAAGGTACTAAGGTAAAAAAATATATTAATTGATAAATAGTACTATGCTGGAAACTAAAATAAGAGAGAAACTTGTATTTATCATATTTTACATTCTGAATCCTCTGCTGTTTTTGTTGCTTTCTAACTAACTAATTGTTTCCTGATCTTTAAGTTTTTTTGTTTGGAACTCTTTGAATAAATTGGTATTTTTGTTGTATTTAAGCTACAAGCTTATATTATATGCTTGAATGAAAGTTCTTTGTTTGTGCCAAGCAGGACACAATGGCACCATAAATGGACAAGGTCAATCATGGTGGACAAAGTACCGTAAGAAACTTCTTAACCACACAAGAGGGCCTCTTGTACAGTTAATGTGGTCCAGGGACATTGTAATTTCCAACATAACTCTGCGAGATTCTCCTTTCTGGACACTCCATCCTTATGATTGCAAGAATGTTACTGTCTCCAACCTCACCATCTTAGCCCCTGTTGAGGGAGCTCCAAACACAGATGGAATTGATCCAGGTAGGCATGCATCTTTCTTTAGGCGTTGCCTTAATTTCTTTTTAATACTCTCTCTTTCATTTAGTGCTCAACTGCTCATGCCATGCCAGATGCTTCACATATGCTCTGGTTTTTTTAAGAGTTTGAATTTGGAGAAGAAATACTTAAATTGCTTGTCTAAGTCCAAATACGTTTGATATCTTGCTCTTTCCCATAATATTACATTTCTAGTCTTGTAAACTGCTCTAGAAAGGAGTACACAGGGACTTCTAAAGCTATTCTTACTTCTAATATTTTGTTTTCCATATCTGTTTGCTTCGTGATATTATGCCTCTTTTAGACATGGCATTTGCTAAAGTTGGAGAAGGAATTGCCCTTACCAGAGCTAATGGAAGATGAGGATCCATGTAGCCAACCTAAAAAAAATTGGAATAAAGGATTTGTTGTTGTTGTATTGTATGTCTCTGTTGGTTAGGACTTTTTTTTTTCTTTTTTATTGTTCTTCCTACATATATGCATATTATCACATCCTCATGAATCTTAACTGTTTGTTTGTTTGTTATCATGTAGACTCTTGCGAGGACATGGTGATAGAGAATTGTTACATATGTGTGGGTGATGATGGAATAGCTATAAAGAGTGGTTGGGATCAGTATGGAATTGCATATGGTCGACCATCTACTAAGATCTTAATTCGCAATGTCACTATTCGCTCTACGGTTAGGTGGGTCTTTTTTAGATAATGTGAGCCTTTATTTATTTGTTTGTTTTTATTTTTGCAGCCTCTATACGTGCCTATAAAGTTCACTTTAGAAGTACATGATCAAGAAGCAATTACTCTTATATTCGTAATGCTTGATTCTTGAAGATCCTTCAACTTTTTTTGTTCCACTATATTACTTTATGTATTCAACATGGTTGCATGAGTCTAAATACATGATCAAGAAGCAATTACTCTTATATTCGTAATGCTTGATCCTTGAAGATCCTTCAACATTTTTTGTTCCACTATATTACTTTATGTATTCAACATGGTTGCATGAGTCTAAATTGCATGACCCAAAGCTAGGTTTTACCTACCCGCCAATTGACTGTATAGGTTGTACTAGGGGTGAGCATTCGGTTAATTCGGTTCGAACCGAACTGAATAACCGAAAATCGAATTAGACCGAAAATCGAATAAGCGAAATCGAAACCGAACCGAAATGGCCCATAACTGAATCAAACCAAACCGAATTAAATCGGTTCGATTTCCGGTTTATTCAATTTTTTGGTTTATTTGTACTTTTTTTTGTCAATATATATAGTAACTAAATATACCTATATATATATATATATATATATATATATATATATATATATATATATATATATATATATATTCTTATTCGGTTTTCGGTTTTGATCGAAACATAAACCCAAAACCGAAACCGAATAAGAAAATTTAGTATTTTCAAAACCGAAACCGAACATTTTTTTTTAAACCGAACCGAATCTCTTATTCGGTTCGGTTCGGTTTTCAGTCCAAGATCGAATAATGCTCACCCCTAGATTGTACGGCAAGGCCCTCTCTTGCTCATAGGTTCGGCTAGGAATTTGGCACCAGCAAAAAATGTTGGCGTGAAGTTGACACCGGTCTTAAAACTCAATTCTTTTGTGGAGATCTCATGCTTCATAGCCGGCACCATTCTTATGGGAGAAGGCTTGGACGACGACGACTATATTACTTTAAGCAAACAATCTAGTATGCATATGGTGAATGCGTGATATGTATATATTAAAAAAATCCCATTCAATTCTCATATCCTACATGCTAAATTCATGTTATGCCCACATACTATCTAAATGGACATGTTAATTCAAATTCTTATCAATCCTATATTGAGAGGATTCCAAGTAATATTTAGTCGAAAAAAAACTGCATCAAGACAAAAAACTTCAGTCCAAGTTTAGATGTTCCTCAGCTTCGCTAGCATGCTCATTGCTGCTTATATTTCACATCACTGGCTTTGTCATTTTGAGCGACCAATATTTTTTGGATTCTCAAATTCTGTCACATCTAGGACACCTATGATGGTATTAGTGGCAATTGATTCTTCTGGTAGCATCTAGTTTCTTTTGTTTGGGCGTTAATGCATGAGCCTGTATGAAGCTCCATTTTCAACAATAGTAACCTAGTTTCTCATTTCTCATGTCTACATCATACTCCATAAATAAATATTGACAATTTGTCAACGTATCCAATTGACTTATTAATGTCTTATTAATGTCGTTATGGTGTTGCACCGTCTTATTTTCTTCTTTTATCAATATCTGTAAAATATGTTTGTTGTGCGCCATTATTTGTTAATTTGTTTTAAAGCTTTATTTGTTGATGTTGCAGAGGAAATGTCCCAGTAAAAGTTCTACTGACTTTTCATCAATGCCGACTCATTTCCATACTTGTTCCCTCATATTTCTGTCTGAAATGACTTAGCCAAGAGTATTTCATTTATATCATTTAATCAGTGGGAAAAGAGGATTATGAGCAGTCTCTGGAATTTTAACCGTTTGTACACTCTACCATCACTGAAATAAAACTTTTCCATGCTTTGCAGTGCTGGTGTCTCAATTGGAAGCGAGATGTCGGGGGGCGTGTCCAACGTCACCATAGAGAACCTGCACATTTGGAAATCCAGGCGCGGGGTAAGAATCAAGACCGCAGCAGGACGAGGTGCCTACGTCCGTGACATAACTTACCGAAATATCAGCCTCGATGCTGTCCGTGTCGGAATCGTTATCAAGACGGACTACAACGAGCATCCCGATGAAGGTTTCGACCCGAAGGCCCTACCCACCATCAAGGGCCTCAGTTTCAGCGGGGTCCGCGGCCAGGGGGTCCGTGTCCCCGTCCGGATGTATGGCAGTGAGAAGATACCCATAAAGGATGTAACGTTTCAGGACTTCGCGGTAGGGATAACCTACAAGAAGAAGCACATTTTCCAGTGCTCTTATGTAGAGGGGCGGGTTATAGGTCCAATTTTTCCAGCACCGTGTGATAACCTGGATCGATACGATGACGATGGGAAACTTGTGAAGAAGTCGAAATCGCAGAATATTACAGATATTGATTATTACTTGTAGAACTTGTAGAATTAGATATTCCAACCCTTGGAAGTTTTACATGCTTACAGTTTTATTTTGGTAGTTGTGAAGCTTCTGTACAGACTGAAGAGAGCTGACAACTGACCATTGAGTGTGAATTGGATCAGTTGATTCATGTCATATCCCCAAGGTTTCTGTAAAATATATTCCTGATTTTGATTTCGGTTATTCGATTTGACACGATATCGATATTTGTTATACTTGATATGGGTGTAAAATTCAAATAAGACCTATATGAAAGGTTATCGAGATTTTGTGATTGTTTTGTGCACATTATGTTAATTTGACGGGATGGATTTGTATCCGAGCGTTCGTTGTAATCTTTCTGTGATATTTTCCCATCGAGGCTCAGATTGATTATATTTAAGTAATTACGTGTGAATTCATTTGTTTTATTTTTGAGCTTTGCTATGCCTACAACTAAACAACCGGCACGTATCGGAATTCGATTAGAGGGCGGGGGCGGGGGGGGGGGGGGGGGGGGGGGGGGGGGGGGGGGTGGTGGGGTTGGGTGGAGTTCATGTAGCAGGGGGTGAGAAGGGAGGTGGGATCCGATGGGACTGCGTGTCGGACTTTGGTTGGATTGAGGAGGGAGGAAGTGATGGGGTCGGATGGAGCCCATGTAGCAAGAGGTGAGAAGGGAGGTGGGGTCGGGTGGAGCCCATGTATCAAGGGGTGAGAGAATTTGATTGTAGACTTAGCATTTTCCTTAATTTGTTTCCTTTCTGTTCTCGGAGAAATTATTAGGTGCTCCTGGCTCACCACTGGACGTGCTGAGTGGTGAGCCCGGTCCAATGAACAATTGACACTTGGAATAATCAATTAATTACATATTTTTCACATCATAACCGGACAATTCATAAGTTAGCTTAATATTAATATTAATTTTGATATTAATATTAATGTTAATGTTAATCTTAGTATTAATGTAATATTAATGTTAATTTTAATATCAATGTTAACATTAATATTAACATAATACTAAGATTAACATTAATATTAATTTTAATGTTAATATTAATATTAATATTATTGTTAATATTAATTTTACTGTTAATCTTAATATTAATTTTAATGATAATATTAATATTATTGATTTTGTTAGTATTTTTTTGTTATCTTTAATATTAATGTTAATATTAATATTAATATTAATTTCAATGTTAATATTAATTTTAATTTTAATTTCAATGTTAATATTAATATTAATATTATTGTTAATATTAATTTTACTGTTAATATTAATGTTAATCTTAATATTAATTTTAATGTTAATATTAATATTATTGATTTTGTTAGCATTTTTCATTGTCTTTTCATATCTGGTTATGATGTGAAAAATATGGGATTAATTGGTTATTCCAAATGTCAATTGTTTATTGGACCGGGCTCACCACTCAGCACGTCCAGTGGTGAGCCGGGAACACCTAATAATTTCTCCTGTACTCGCGTGCTTGTTATTTCATAGAATTTATATTTCATTATGCTAGCTTGGTTATCATTATTTCATTACGCAAGCTTGGTTATTATTATACAGAAAAATTTGTATAGAGAAAGGAAGTATGGAGAAATGTACGGAGGAGAAAGAAATTTGCCAAATTTTGCAGCCACATTACATTCCGTCAGTTGTCCAACCGGACGGAATGCTTTGTGGCTGTTAACCTGTACATATTCTGTCAGTCGGTCTGGCGGAATATTTTGTTGTTGAACTTTGCCAAACTTATTTCTCCTTTGCCTATTTCTTCGAACTTTCCTTCTCTTTACAAAATTTTCTGATTATTATGACATGGATGTGCAGTAGTGCAGGGCCGAACATAACCCGGCCCGTTAAGACAGTTTGCAGGTCATGGACTCATGGGTCCATAAACCAAGAAACTCAACCCATGATATATCAATCATTGATAGATACTCCAACAGTCGAACTTGAGTACAAGCCACAATTGAGACTTGAAATTATGCATGTTAAGAAATGGAAGGCTATCGGTATGAAATGCGAATCACTGATTCACAAATTACCAGCCCAGAAACTCTAAACGAACCGACGGGAGAACCAACACCATGTGTCGGCTTCCGATTGGTCGGTTCATTTCCACCAAAAGTCAGCACCTCCTGCTAACGTGAGCTGCACAAATCCGACCAATGGAAGACCAGCACGTGGTACACGATTTGTCTGTCGATTCCCCCGTCGGTCTGTGTAGAAGCACTACTAGCTACCAGCCACGCATATGAGACTTGAAGTTGCGCATGACAATCAGGACTAAATGATAAGTGGACCAAAATTTTTATATATATTTCACAAAATGTCTCTTGAATAACTTTTAGAATAGGCTAATTAGCGTTTAGATCCTGAATTTTATAAGTTTATGCTTGACATGTTCAATTAAAAATTTTAAACCATGAATTTTTACATTTTGTTTCTTTATTTCCATTATATCCTGCTCACATACCTGACAATAAATTTTATCTATATAGACTCGGGAGGGTATAATGAAAAGAAGAAAATAATAAAAATAAAAAATAAAAAATCGCATCCAAACTTTTCAATTAGACATGTCAGAACTTAAACTCTAAACTGTTATAAAATTCAGGATCTAAGCACTAATTAGCTTATTAGAATATAACAAACAAATAACCATGAATTTTTTTTTTTTTTTTTTTACTGTTATAGATGATATGACTTTTGCACATGATCTCCTATGCTAGTTGCAATGAGCAACTATTTTTGTTGCGATTCTATAAAGAAAATGCTAAGTCTACAACCAAATGTTTACAACTTTTTTACGACCTCTCTCTCTCACATTCTTTACATATTGATACCACCGGATCCCACCTCCTCTCTTAGCTCCCTGCTATATGGGCTACACCCGACCCCACTATTTCTCTCATCCTCCAATCGTAAGTTCGACATGTGGCAATTGTAAAAGAATTGTAAGCATTTGGCTATAGGCATAGTAAAGACAAAGCTTTGATACAGCCTATGTATGACAAGTGGATCTCTCCTCTCTTTTTTCGTAAATCGTGTAAGAAAATATATATAGGGAGGTCCACCTGTCATACAGAGGCTGCATCAAAAACTACCTCCATCTAACTCTTCATCTGCACCGTCCGTGAAAAAATGATTATAGAAACAACTCATATTTGTTGATGTAACAGACAACAAATAGAAAACTAGTTTCATATATTACATATTATTAAGCAAAATAATACAAACATATAATAGAAAAAAGTAAAATCAAGTTTAATACAAAATGTTTCAGAAATCAAATATAGGTACCTTAAAATGTTTGAATTTCAACGGCATTCTACATTTTTTGAAATGGATCATATCAAATATTTCATAACGTTCATTTTTTTTAGTCATGATCAAATTATCGTTGTACATAGAATCAAATATAATGGAGTCTTTGACATTCTACGTTTCGAATTTAGATTTTGACCATAATTAGGTCTTGCTGTGGCAGAACCTGGCAAATCGGACATACTACTACTAAGAGCATCTCCAACCCTATTGTGAGTTTGAAAAAAAATGGTCGCCACATCAGAATGACAACCATTTTTTTTTCCAAAAGTACTTCTCCAATACAAATGTGCAATAAAGTGTCGAGTTGACATGGCAAAGACAATGTGAAGTTGGTTGTCTAGATATAGACAATGCACTTCACAATGTATTTATGTCCACATCATCATTTGTGAATAAAAGTGTTTATAAAAATAAGTAGAAGAGTAAAAGTTGTCTTGGAAGTTGCAAAAAATTATTTTGTATTATTTTTTTCAATACTTTTGCATTGGAGATGACTTTTTAAACTCATTATCATTTGTGAATATAATCTTGCCACCTATACAAGACATTGTCTTGTGTCCTATGCCACCTAAGATTCACAACATAAAATAAGACAATAGGGTTGGAGATGTTCTAAACATTGATTCTCTTCTCCGCTCATTGTTCTAATCGTCTAATCACCGTCCTTTTTTTTAAAAATCAGAGTGATCCTCAATCTTGACTAAATAATTTTTTTACATTTTTTTCCATATATATTTTTTTATATAAGTTAGCCAACTTCTAGTCCATCCAAATATATGGTAGCCCGTCCTAGCTATAGTTTCTAGATCCGTCCCTGATCGGACCGTAGTTTTTTCGGAGTATGAAGATTTTGTTCTCTGATATCTCTACTAATATAAGGGAGCTTCAAAACGGCTCAAGAGTGAGCCGTCTAAGTCGTGTGTAATTTCATTAAATATTTTCGTTTTAAAATAAAAAATATTTAAGTCACGTAGCTGTAGTTATTTTTTCACGTAGTTTAGACTAGAACTAAAACATAAAATCTTCCTAACTGCATGAATATGTGTAAATACTAAAATATTTTAGAATTAAAATTATATTTAGACTAACTAAATGATATTATCTAACTAAACACATATCCAAAAGTTTAAAAATATATTTATTATAAATCATAACTAAAATATATTTAAATTGTACTTAAAATATTCTAACATAATTTAAATTTTTACATTTCAATCATAATGTAGATTTTTTTTTTGAGATGTCCGGCGATTCGCACGTAACTTTGTGCACGTTGCATTGTATGCCTGTTGGGCCCACTGTCCCACAAATTCCACCAAATAAATGAAAAAATAATTCGTCTCGTGGCTCGATCCACTGATCTTCCACCAGTCAGCCATGATCTTATACCTCTCACGTGTAACCACAAAAGACACTCGAATTCGGTTTTAACATGCAACGCACGTGAAAGTAACTAGTTATACTATAAGGAATTCAACCATTCTTTTGGTTTTGAAGAAACGAGGTGTTGTTAAGCCCTTGTTTGGAGGTTAGACCAATTTTTTTTTCTTTTTAAGATGGGATATTCGAGAAAGCAACCGAACTCATCTTGCTTTTATGGTCAGTGAGGAGAGGTATAACCTTCTTGGCTAGGCGGATGGTCTCAGTATCAAATTGCGGGAAAGACATTGACAATGGGTACAAATAGCATGTAACAGAACGTGCACAAAATCTCGTACGTTACGTTGGACCTCAAAATTTTTGAAAAAAGTAATAAAAAGTATAAATTACATGGAAGATAACATGTTGGGAGAAATGTAGGGGGAGTAACATGTCGCCAACTGAGTTGGCGACATCGCTGCAATTTTTTAATTTTTTCTTCTTCAGGTTTTAGTGATGGAGAAGGCTGGGTATTTGTTGACCGAAGTTATAGATCACCCTCTACCACTCTGGCAAAAAAAAAAAAAAAAAAAAAAAAGAAATTTACATTCATGTCGCCAACTCCTTTGGCGACACATTACTTTTGTCGTAGTATTTTCAATATATTACCATCTCTATAATTTTACACTCTTTTGTTACCTTTTTAAAAAAATTAAAAAAAAAAAAAAAAAAGCATTTTCGCACCTCTCCTTTATTTTCCAAATCCGTGTGGGGGTAAGTGGGCATAAATACGGTAAGTACGTCCACCTTCAGTTCCATCCCCACTTACATACCCCGTCCATCACTTCCCACCAAAAGGACAGCTGTCCCTCCCCCCGGGGTCCGTGAGAGTGGGACCCACCAGTCGCTCACCCGGACGTACATAGACAGGTCCAACTTTCCTTCCTTACCAACAGCACATGGTTTTTTTGTTCTCTTTCTTTTTTTCTCCCTCCCCTCCCCGAAGAATTACAGCACGTGCTCAAATGCCGACGTCCACTTGTTTGACTATAAAGACAAAATAATATTCCTAAAAAGAATAAAAGAAAAGAACACAAAAGAAGCAAAAAGAAGGAAGAAGAAGAAGAGCCATTGGAGATGACGGAGAAGAAGAGTTCGAGCCGGTTCTCGGTGGCGTGCGCTCTCCTCAGCAAGATGGTGAAGGAGAACCGGAGCTTCGCCGGCCTCGCCCTCGCCAAACCCAATGGTGATCACAGCTACACAAATATTGATCACCTTCTTCTTCTCTTCTTATTTAGTTTTTCGGAGCTGCTACGTTGTCCGCGGTCTGTAACTGCGAACGTGACCGTCGGACATGGACCTCTGGTTCGGGTGAGATCCGGAGATAGCAGAGAAGCCAATAGCCGACCATCACGTCGGCCGACGGTCACGTCCGCGGTTACAAACTGCGGACAAAATATCACTTTTGTTAGTTTTTTTTTAGTTTCTTGATTTCTTTACAAGTTCTTTTTTTGAGAGGTGGTTTTCTTGCATGGGTTTCTGATTAATTATTATTTTTCCTGAACTGTTTTTTTATAACAGTAATAGTTTTTAGCCGCGACAATTTTTTTTTTTTTTTTCAACTACTCTAAAAAATTGGTCTTTTCTGCCGTGTTTATTTTTTTGCACATGCTCAGAAGCGGCACAGCACAAACTTAGACTTAGTCTACTTCTGTATCAACCATTCTGCTTGTTATCTGTTTTTTTTTTTTCAATATTTGGAATTAGTTTGTTAATTATCTTTCGATGAGAGAAGCAAAATTGTATATCACAAACTGTTTAATGTCGAAGAAGAAAGAAAATAAAAAAAATGATAGGTTCTATGATTTTCTCCATCTCACTATTTTGCTTTAAAAAAAAAACTTTTTAAATATGTAAAAAGATAAATAAAAAAAGAATTGGGCATATAATCTCTCTTTTTACTGTTTTATCGTCGTCAGAAATTATTGAGTTCGATTACATAAACTCAAATAAGAACTCAAAATAAGAACTTGGAATATGGGAATATGGATATGACACACAAATTTTACGGTACTTATTTTTCTCTTTGTGCTTTAAAATAAAATAAAATCAAGGAATGAGATGCATGCAGGTCCTCCCCGGAGGATTGGGTTATCACATCTGAAAGTAATTTTGGTTGTTCATTGACCCTTATTATGGACCGGTAATTGTTTATCACCCGTGATCCCAACCTCTTATAGGGTCATACTAAGTCTGGAGGGTTGTCCTAGTAGAGGAGATTGTCCAAGTCCGAGGAGTTACCCCTTGGCTGTCCTGGAATTAAGCATGTAATCCATAGACATTATTTTTGGCCGAAAAAAAATAATATTTTGTCCGCGAACGTAATCGTAGGCCCACGTGACAACCAACTATTTGCCATAGCAGAAGGGGTTGTCCAAGTCCGAAGAGTTACCCCTGAGCTGTCTTGGATGTATGTAATCCATCGCCTTTTTTTTGGGCCGAGTTTTAAAATTAGAAAAATATATTTTGTCCGCGGACGTTATCGTAGACCCACGTGACAGCCAATCATTGGCCTCCTATTTTCACCGGACCCACCTCCTTAAAATTTGGGCCTAAGGCTAACGGGAGGCCGTCACGTGGCATACGGTCACAAACTGTCACAAACTACGGACAAAAGAACAGTGTCGTTAAAATTAACAACTCATGGGTTGCTCTAGGATTTTTTGAAATTATTTTAGAATTTCCAAAAATTCATAGCCTTTTTTTTTCTTCTCCTCTTTTCTAAAACCATATAAAGTTTGATTTTTATTGTCTTTAATAAGTTTCTTATTTATTTTCATCTGTTTCAGCTATTTATAAGCCACCAACCACCATGAGCTTGCTACCAGGAGTGGACGTGTCGGCCGAAAACCAGCCCGACACTGCCGACACGGATCCCGCTCCGGTCCGAGCTGCTACCAAGTGCATGGACCTGTTTCCGAGCAGCGAGCCGGAGGAGAGGCCCCCGCTGACGATTTTCTACAGAGGGAGTGTGATAGTTTTCGATGATTTATCGGAGACCGAAGCGATGGACTTGGTGCAGATGGTGAGCGCCGCCGCCGCGTCGTCGTCGATGGCTGACCGCCTGCCCGGGAGCTGCCCGACTAACTCGGCCAGCCTCCCTCCGGCCAGGGTCAACCATAGCGCTGGTAATTAATGACTAATGTCTTCCATTTTTATTAAGATTTAGACTTATTAATTTGATACGGTTAACTATTTTAATTTTTTAACTTAATACTATAAACATTTTTTACTCGATAATTTGATTCCATCAACTATTGAATATATTGAGTCTGTACTCTCTAATCTAGTGGTATTAGAACGTACATCCAGAGAGACAGGAAAGGTTCGAACCTCCCAATTGTATGTACGTAAAATTTCAAAAAAAAAAAAAAAAACTATTTAACATATTGAATTTGATATCCAAAAGAAAAAGAAAAAAACGAAATTAGCCTCCCTTCACAAACACAACCCAGCCTCCCTCGTTGCATCCTCCCGCGCCCTCTACGCCGGCAAGCCACCCCACCCTCCTCCACTCTGCCGCCTTCACCATCCGTGCCCCCATCTCTCCCCGTGCGGAAGCAGTAGAGGCGACGCAGCGTGCAGCGAAGATGACTGCAACGACAGAGGTGCGGGGGAGAGCGAGCTGGAGGGGAAAGGGCGGGGATTGGCAAGGATAATTTTGTCCTTTTTATTTTTGAGTATCAAGTTGATGTATATCAAATTTAGGGTATTAAGATGAAGAAATGAGATAGCTGAGGGTATCAAATTACAACTAAGCTTAAAATTTATATTTCATACGAACTTTACTGATAACTAACATGTTTCACTGACAATCAATTCTTCGTTTATGACACTTAGTCACAGACACGGAACAAACATATGAAATAAAAATAATCTTATTATTAGTTAGTGTTGCAAATTGCAATACTAATTAGGGCTAGGTTCGGTATAACATTATTTTATTGAAAGAACTAAACAGAAATGTCGGTCTGAAAGTAGAACATTTGTCACGTGAGTTCTTATTTGAGTTTCTGTAGTCGGATTCCATTTTTTGTGATGTAATTGAGGAATAATCTTTGTTGTTATGAATGACAGATTTGCTTCTGCAAGCAAGGAATGCTTCAGTCAGCAGATTCCTCTCCAAAAGAAAAGAACGGTAGGTGACCCCTCTCTCTCTCTCTCTCTCTCTCTCTCTCTCTCTCTCTATATATATATATATATATATATATATATATATATATATATATATTTGAGAAAAGGAAAAATAAAATTATTTCTTGTAAATAGTTCTTAATTTATAGCTAGAACTAATTGAAATTCATTTTTTCTTCAATTTTAGGACCGATGCCAACGCACCTTACCAAGTAAGGGCTAAGCCCGCGGAGGCTTGATTGCGGCTCGGCTTGCGCCAAGAGGTCTCGAGCCGGCAGCCGCCGGCCGCCTGTCAGCTCGGAGACTAAGAGGGAAATAACTGGCTTGGCTTGCGAAGAATAGTGACACCAACCTTATTTGATAAGCTTACTATTGTCGTGACTAGACCCATTTCTTAGTTCTTTGTAAAATGTATTGCACTATGGAATACAAATTTAAAATTCAGTAATACATGGACCGGTTAGATCTAATTTTTTAAACTATTCAATTTTTTTGCGAGATTATAATCTACCTGAATTAATCTGAATGATTAAAAATAATAATCAAACGGTTGTTGTTTCAGAAATATTCAGAAATACTCGATTCATCTTGACATGTGTGAGCATGGGCTGCTCCAACAGTTTCAAAGCACTGGACAATTTCTATAGATTGTGCAAACGAAAGATCGATATTGATCTGATGTCGACACGGAGAGCAGATCTGTCGTTCTCGAATTACATGTCCAAACATGTCTCATCTCCTATAAAAATATGGGTCACATCGATTTTAGAAGTTATTTTTGTATAAAATCGATAGGATCTATATTTTTATAGAAGGGAACATGTTTGAGATACAAAATTTGGGAACAACTACTCTGGTGTCCGACACAAGGAAAACTCAATTGATAGGAGAAATGTTGTGTTCATAGCATTTGAAATTTGTGATGTGACAAATGGAATGCGTATGTTTGAATCACGTTATGATCACGATCTGATCCAATTGACAACCGTTCGTCTAAGGTTAGATTTGTCTGTGCAAAAAAAGTTTGGTTGATAATATTCTTGTTTTTTTTGGGCCAATTAGCATTTAAATTTTTGATTTTATATCAGTTTAAAGTTTAAATTGTCATGTTCAATTAAAAAATTTGAACCCTAAAATTTTATTTTTATTTTTCTTATTATGCCCTCCTCTTTAGTATGTATTTGTTGTTGTTCTTGTACTCATGTTTCGCTTCATGATATAGTAAATAAAAAAAAATTAAGATTCAAACTTTGCAATTAGATATATATGTCATAATTTAAACTCTAGGCTGATATAAAATTGAGGATCTAAATATTAATTATTATTTTTAAGAAATAGGATCGGAAGGAATTAATAATTAAAGTCAATTTTGGCTGCAGTCTTTCCTAACATTTTAATACTCTCTAAATATTTCAGTGGCAGGACAGTTTAGGTTAGGGTTATTTATTAATAGGGTCTCCAATATATATGAATATTAGGAATTTTTTTTTGAAATCTCGTACGCACACACAATTGAGGGACTTAAACCTTGCCGGTCCCTCCGGATGTCCGCTCTAATATCCACAATTGAATATTAAAATTTTGGTCTCGAAAATGACCAACGTTATAATTTGGGTCTCAAAATTACTGTTCACTAGGCTAATAAACAGTGATTTCGAGACCCAAATTATAACATTGACCATATTCGAAACCCAAATCCTAATTTTTATATATATGTGAAAATATGTTACTAAATCTCCCCTGAGGATAGCATAGTAAACTACTCCTATCCAGAAGAAGAAAAAAAATCTTACTTTCGTTACAGTAGAAGAACACGTTGTATTATTATGGTACAATTTTCCCGTTTCATAGCTATTGGTAATGTGAGATCTTGTTACTAAAACGTAACCTTGTTACTTTTTAGTAACATCATGTTACCAACAGCTATCAAACGGAAAAATTGTACTATAATAACTTTGTTACAATAGGATGTTAGTAGTAACCTTGTTACTTTTGTTAAAGAGCGCTGCTCTATAAACCGAGAGGGGAGACCGCAGCTCAAATCGAACTGACGTGTCCTCCTCTCATTGGACGGGTGGGGGAGGGCAGCCCCACATTAAGGCGGGGGGCACATTGATAATATACAATCATGGTAATATACAATCATTCATAGGAAAGAAGGCTTACACTTCAAGTCAATAACTTTTCATTTTCTTCCTTCTTTTCAAAGCACGTTTTAGTAGTGGATAACTCCGCACGGAGATTTCTAATCGAATTTGAACACTTCAAAGGAAGCCACATCCACACATCTATCCCTTCATGTAAATCCACCTTTCCCTCTTTATTTTCCCCTCAAAATCCTTGTGAAAGAAATGGAGGGTGGAAAAAAATGGTTGCTTCTATTTGCAGACAAGACGGCGAGATCAAGGTGTGTATTGGACTGGACGATCAAAAATCTGCTTCGGTCAAATTTGAGCTGGGTCGGTCTAGGCCAGGTCAACGGATAGATTCTGTCCACTCTTATATGGGAGTGCAGGATGGAATTGCCTCCTGGGCCCGTAGCTCCGGACCTGTCTGTCCTGACTTTCCAATCGGTCCAGGCTTTGCCAATCCCAGAAGAATCGGTCGATCCAACTCGGTCAGATGGTGATACGGTCCCATGTCTTGGTAGATTCGGTTCCTCCCCACCGGTTTTCCTCGCGTCTGTGAATATAACTTTTGGAGGATTCTTTTACGATTTTAACCCCGATCAAAATTAGGTCTAGACCATCCAATACACACCTTGAAGGCTAGAGGCAAATAATATATATAAAAAAATTATAACTCACACACACTAACACGTCCTCATGGTTGGGAAGGGACGAACTCGAGCCTTTCGGCCCTACCTCACATCGGTGCTGCTTTGCAAATGAGCTCTTATAGTTATGACCTAACCATTTTATAACGCAATAATAAAGTGTGATAAAAGTACATTCCTGTGCTATGAACCTTCTGTTCACGCAATATTTGAAAAAAAATCAAGATGTACGCAGCTTTAATTACCATCGTATATGAAGTTGTTTCTCAGTGACTCGAATTTGTATTCTTGGGAAATGTAAGCAACGTGTCTACTAGCGTATATGTTGTCCTGATAACTTCCGTGTCAATTTTGTCTCTCTCTTATAAATACAACTTTTATTATCCATAATTATTATCTTTTTAAATAAAGTATATATTAGTATTTTAAATATACGAGATGTTGCATTTATAGGAGGGACATAATTGACGCATAAGTTATTGGGACAACAAATCTATTCCCGGATTAACTATAGCCAAGTGTGCGGTTCAAAAATCTTGTTTAGTGATGTTTTTGGGATATTCAAGAGATTGTAGATACATGAACCTACCTAGTAAGAAATATATGATCAACCACTCCGTATTAAGTTTTTTTTAATTATTATTATTATATTTTTTTTATTAACCCATCTAAGAAAAGAATGATTAACCACTCCACACTTTTAAGTTCTTTGGATACCATATATAGCTTTCTGGTTCTCTCTTTCTTCCTAATACTTCCGTAAGGCCATAACGGGCTATCAATCACTTGTAGTTTAATTATAGTTCCTTTAATTTTGATATGAAAGAAATTTTCCATTCTTCTCTTATATTTTATTCTAGTTCTTCGTATGTATATATATTAATATTTTGATTAACTATGTACAAAAAAAGATTATGTTAAAAATATTAATATTTAACCATTCTTCTTCTTTTTTTAATATTACTATTTTTACACTATAACGGAATGAATTCTAACTTTTCTATTTTTACCACATACTGATTCGATGGGACAAAAGTATGTTAACCTAAATTTTAAGAAAACATTATATGAAGTTAATATAATAAATAATTAACTCGAAGTTGAATATTAAGGATTGAACCTAAGAGTTACAAGACATTATCCCATTATTTTCATCCATATTTTAGTGTTACTCTTACGTTTTAATAGATACAAGACATGTCCAGCACTTGTAGCTTATGTGAAAAACAGTACAGATATCAGAAGGGACTGACAGAGTTCGAATTTCTAACTTTAAGGACGTGTAGGTGTGCGTGAGTTGTAATAATAATAAAAATAGATGCGGTATGTCGTAAACAAAAGATTGCGAATATATAGAAATTGAGATGATATTATAGTCGACGTTTTAAATACATTTTTGATTATGTGAATGTAGGAGGGGAGGGGATATACAATACAACTAACAAGTTAGTCCTCACCACATAATAAAGTTGGTACGAAAGTGGGAATCAATTGTGCGGTGGGCAGCCACAATTAAAACGTGAGTTATTCTTTAAAAATTGAAGATCCGTTCACCTAACGGCCATAATGGAAAGGCAAAAAAAAAATCCTTACACCATAAAACAATTTTTTTATATTTAGAAAAAAAAAAACTATAAGAGATAATAAACAATTATTTTCTCCGATTAGTCTTGTTATCAGCTCGAGTCGGATTGGATTAGGTCAGGTCAAGTCAGATCAAGTCGAGAAAATGCTTGATTTGGATTCATAAAATCGTAGGTCATACATATATATTTCGGCTTTGGAAAATTTTGCATAATCCATACTCAAACAATCTAGATTTAATCTCTATATTGTCCTATTAGATTTGACCTATATAAATTTTTTTTTCATTAATATTAAGTTAGGAGAAATTTTATACATTTATACATTATTTTCTTATTCTCTATTATATGCAAGACTGGACTTTGTATAAAGCTCCTTTTTTATATCGTCACTAATTTGTGTTCAATCAGACGTAAGATACAACCTGACCAATTGCAGAATCATGTAGGACTGGAATGAGTTCTAGTCCTCCCAATTATGTCAAACGTCCCTATGGATCTCACCACTCCAGCCACATGTCTCACCACTACCATTATATATATATATATAGGGAGCGGATCGGGAGCCCCGCCCGCGGAGCCCCGCCGAAGCCCCGCCCCTCCTTAGCCGTTGGATCGCGCGGACGGGCGCGGGCCCCACGCGGGCCCCGTGCGATCCGACGGTGCAGGGGGGGCGGGGCTTCGGCGGGGCTCTACGGGCGGAGCCTTTGATCCGCTCCCATATATATATATATATATATATATATATATATATATATATATATATATATATATATGGTCGTTCTACAATACATTCGCTGGAAATGGATGTATCGATACATCCGAAATCTGGACCGTTGGATGTTGATCCAATGGTTCGGATTGAATAATAGTGTAGAAACATCATTTAATGCTGATTTAGACTTTTGACCTGTTGGTAACTTGCTTTAGCAGGTCATTCTTCACTTTAATTTTTTCAATGAACACCCTAAATTAATTCATATTTACTCTCTCAAAAGTCCATCCAATTTAATATTTCGTATTATATTTTTTTTGGTTACAGGCCGTCGTGGTGGTGGTGTTGGTGGTTGTGGTGGAAAGAGAAACAGAGATGAAGATGGAAATAAGAATCGGTCCGGATCGCGTCGAACGTCGTCGAGCCCTCCTAGAACAACGAGGAGTACCAGCTGCGCCGTGAAGAATCGGTTCGCTTCCCGTCGGACATAGTCGAAACCTCCTCGAACAAGAAGTATTAGCGGCGCCGCTCTAATTTTACTGTCCATGCCATTGTCAGAAATCTTATTTTTCATCTAATAATTTAATATTTTGTTAATAAAGCTACATGTCACGGTGGTGGTTGTGAACTGAGGAAAACCTGCTTCTGAGGTCGGGCGGATCATCTTGTCACATATTTTTAAAAAAAATCTGTATTGATCGGACGAATTTTTTTTACTTTTCTAATGATAATATTTTCGAAGAGAATATTTTATTTGGACGGTGAACGGCCATTCTCTTTGCTTTTAACACGGAGAATGGCCATTCTCTTTGCTTTTAACACGGCGAATGGACGGAGAATGGCCATTCTCTTTGCTTTTAACACGGCGATTGTACGGAGAATGGCCATTCTCTTTGCTTTCTACACGGCGAATGGACGGAGAATGGCTGTTCTCTTTGTTTTTAACACGGAGAATGGCCATGCTCAAGGAGAATGGCCATTCTCCGTTACTTTAACATGGAGAATGGCCATTCTCCGTTCTTTGAAAACGGAGAACGGACACTCTCTGTGCTTTTAACAAAGTATGGTACATTTAGGACTGGAAATGTTCAAGTATCTCATATTTTTTTCACCAAATATTTACAGTATTTTTAATATCATTTACCATAGTACATTCATTTTATATTAAATCATTTTCAAGATAATCCGAATATCATTTTATCAGGCTTCCACTGTATGGCTGAACAAAATTTCTTGCGAATGTTTGAATATAATTAACCTACTATCAAAGAGAATTTTTCTTACATTACATTATGCCTTACACTGGCATCGACTTCATACTGATGGCATCGATGTACTGATGGCAATAACAAAGGATGAACATGCAGGATTACAATTATGTTTCCGCAATAACAAGGGATGAACATGCATGATTACAATTTTGCTTCAGCAATAACAAGGGATGAACATGCACTGGCATCGAATTCATACTGATGGCATCGATGTAATGATTTTTTACAGAAAGCAAAACACATTACAATCAAATAAAGTTTCAGTGATCCCAGGAATGCATCCGTAATGTGGCCACCTTTAAACCCTAGCAATGCACCCAGGACTCACGAAATCTGTGATGGGCATCTGCAAATCAAAGGAATACACCAAAATATCAATATCATCTATCAAGGCCAACTGCCAACCAAATAAACGCTTCAACCAGAAAATCATAATCAAATTAAGTATACTTCATTCCAAGTCCAATAAACTGCATAATTCACGTTACAGTAATCTGTCCAATCCACGTTAGTAATTCAACATAGAACCTGCA